>PVKS010005225.1:0-86643 GCA_004027875.1 Aplodontia rufa
CAGTGTCCTGCTCTTCCCTTCCTTTCCTCACACCTCGTGTTCTGCCTGAGTCCCAACTGAAATGATGTTTGGATTTCGAGCCCAGCAGCCTGCAGCCTCCACGGGGGACTTGGTTACTTGGAGAATTGTGTGGTGTGTGTTCTCTTTTCCTGTGCATCAGCTGAATCTGTGTTTTTCAGCAGTACCTGGTACTCAGTAACTTTTAGTCAACATAGAGAGTGTGATCTGCAGAGCTCAGGTGAGGAGTTGTCCCTTGTCTTCGGTGTTAGCAAGACCCATTGTGTATAAAATGGTAATACCTGCATTGTAACGTGGAGAACCTGTTCTTTTTGTAGTTCTCAATTCTCTTTTAACAATGCATCCCTTCTTTAATGTTGTTGAGATGTGGCTGATGCAAACACAGGTATTAAAGACAGATGTTTTATTGTGTAACTCGCAACTGCCTTTCATCCAGCTACCCAGGCGGCTGTGGCTGGCTGATTGCTAGTTGGAGGCCGGCCTTGGCAACTTAGTGAGATGCAGCTAAAGACAAAAGTAACAGATCTAAGGATGTGGAATGCCAGCAGTCCTGGAGGTTCAAATAAATGAGCGAGGCCCTACGGAACTGAGTGGACCCTGTCTCAAAACAACAAATGCAAAGGATGGAGATGAGGCTCAGTGATTAAGTGCCTTGAATTCAATGCTTGGTACCAAAACAAACCAAAGTGAAAAATCAAAAAGGTGTGAGGATGGAGCTCAGTGGTAAAGGAGCCTGGGATTCCAACTCTGTTACCATTACCACGACACACACACACAAACACAAATGTGCACCACACATGCACACAATGACTAGTGCTTCACTTGTACAACTTCATTACATCTCCAACACTTGGGAAAATGTGGTGCCATTCTGAAAAGGTGTTAGGTGTAGAGTCCACACCATGTGCACCATGGCTGAGTTCAGGGAAAGGACATGCAGGAGGGGCCTCAGCTGTGTCAGGAGGGCTTTCTCACTGGGTGTGGGAACCCGTCTGCTTCCCTGGCATCCCACCAGCAGGCAGGGTTGTATTCAGAGGTGCTTCACAGTGTCCATTCCTTGAACTCTGGACAATTGAGACAGTGACACAGAAGCAGAAACAGAGAACTTGCTGCAAGGGATTTGTTGGAGATGGAAACAGAATGAAAGGACAGTTTGAGGAGAATAGCAATTCCTCTGTAGGCCTAGAGTCAGTGGTGATCCTGACTTTGTGGTTACACCATCTGTTTTTTGCAGCAGAGTTTAGAAACTTTTCCAGTCTTGATGCATGATCCAGCAGAATATTCTGTCAGAAGACAGAAAAACATTGTACACCAGCAGGATTCGAGGAATGGTTTACTTGGGGACAACGGGAGAGAGTGTCACCCATTCGGCAGTGGCATCCCATGGGATACTGGGGGAAGAGAAGTCCCATGCTGGGGTGAGGGCCTGCCCTGTTGGGAGCACTACAGCAGTAGTGAGAACAAGCCCAGTCAGGAGGAAGAGGAGCTCTCGGCAGGTGTGTCACTCACGGACTTGGGGCCCACTGTCAGCTGTCTCTCCTTCTGTGTACTCCTGACCTGCCACATGCACACTCTTACACCTTACTCCTGTTTCTAAAGTCTCCTCTAATACAGCAAACAGTCTTATCTACAACTAAGTCCTCCTGTATGGATCAATAGAACTAGTCTGTGTGTGTCCCTATCTTAAGCATTGTGAGTCACAAGTCTGGTGTCACTCTCTAGAGGAAGAAGATGTCTTAAATTGTTTCATTCTCTTCAATTTAGGAGAGGTAGTCAAGACCCAGGGTGGGTAGACCCAGTACTGGAAGTGCTGTAGACCCCAGGCACCTGTCTACCTAGGGCTTGCGTTCCATCCCCTGCCCTCTGTCCCTGCACCGTGTTGGGCTGTCTCGCCTCTCTCCTGAAGAGCAGAGCCCTCAGCCCCTTCAAAGGAGATGACCATGTCCTGGTCCTCGACCCCAGGCTGCTTCGTATCAGGGTTCTCCCCTGTGCTTCATGGAAGAGGCTGAGCCTGGGCCTGGAGGGCCAGCAGGAGAAGAGCAGTGAGCAGGGCCAGGGTCCTCATGGCTGGCAGTCGCCTGGAGAAGGGAGGCAGGAGCCTGAGCTTGTGTGGAGTGAGGAGTCAGCTGCATTTATAGGTGTGTGAGGAGCAGGCTCAGAGACAGCAGCTGCAGTTGCCTTTGTGGTGGGTGTGGCTGGCTCCTCCTGGAGGTCCCTTTGAAGCTCCTCTGTTCTGGTTGCTTTCTTCATTGCGTTATTATTTATGTGTGACCTGAGCTTGGGAGAGGCTGCCAGTGGTGCCCAGGATGCTGCTGTCATCCCTGGTGAACATCTGTTCAGGGTTTACTCTGTGGGGCTCAGAAGAAAGTGGACTTGGGGATGGAAGCTGAAGGACGGTGGAAGGGCTGGGCGATGATACCAGACCCATTATTGTGCTGCTGTGTGTGTGTTCTATCACCAACATTCTCATTGATATTATTGGTATTATTTTATTGTTATTTTTGAAAATGTAACAAGTTCCACCATTGCTTTCCACTACATGAATATTATACACTGAGAAAAAAGTAGGATGGATTGGGAGAATCCCTTCCTTGCTAACACTTAGAACTAATTTAAAGGTATTGGTGTCCCACTTTAACATATTGTGCAGTCTTCTGTGAGGCTGTGAGGACCTGAACGTTCTTTTTTTTCTAAATTTATTTTTATTAGTGTGTTATAGTTTTATATAATGATGGGATTAGTTGTCACATATTCCTAGATGCACACAACTCAGCAATGCAATTTGTTCAATATCCTCCCCTGCCCACATCCCTCTACCTCCATCCTCCCAACCCCTGATCCCTTGTCTTTCTTATGGGTCCTATGTTGTTCCTAAAAAACCCAAACACAGTGACATAATTCTTATAACTATGAAGAACATTATATATATATATAATATATATAACATTTTATATATATATAATATATATATAGCTATAGTATGTACAGTGACATTTCTAACTATTTAGAATATACCTTGATTTTTCTTAGCTCCAACATTTCTCCTTCTCCTCCTTTCATATCATCCCTTGTTATTCTTCAAAATATTTGACAATGGGATTAAACATTTGTTTTGGACAGGTATGTAGCATAACTTGTTCAAATATCTTATGAAGTATCTTGAAACTATATCTCAAAAATATTGACATTTTGCATTTTTGTTCTATGGATCTAATACATGAGTTTGTCTACTGTACTCCCAAGCCTGGGTTTAGATTCAGCTTCCACAAATGAGGGATACCATTCGGTCCTTGACTCTATGGTTTTGACTAACTTTGCTCAGCGTGATTTCTTCCAATGCCATCCATTTACCTTCAATAGATGCAATATCATTATTTCTAATAGCTGAGTAAAACTCCATTGTATATATATATACCAGAGCTTTTGGATCCATTCATGCAGTGAGGGGCATCTGGGTTGGTTCCATAATTTAGCTATTGTAAATTGAGCTGCTGTGAACTTGGATTTTGCTGTGTCACTGTAATATGCTGATAGCTGGATCATATGGTGGATCCAACCCTAATTTTTTGAGGAGTCTCTACACTGCTTTCCAGAGTGGCTGGACCAGTCTGCAATTCTACCAACAGTGTGGTAGTGTTCCTATCTTCCCACAACCCTTCCAGCATTTGTTGTTATTCGTATTCTTCATCTTTGCCAGTCTGACTTGAGTGGGGTGAAATTTTAAGGTAGTTTAATGAGACTGAATGAAGGCAAGAGGAGAACTGCTTTGGGCTGAGGGACTGGTGTCACTGAGAATCCAGGTGACTACATTGTCCTTGATTATTTAAGCAATTCAATAGATTTTAGAGTATTCTAGGCAGTAGGATAAGCAGATGAGATTAACAGTGGGATTGAGAAAATGATGCTGTTGTGGACACCATATTGGATAGCTCTGTTTTTCACTGGGCTGACTGTGGTGAGAGCAGCTGGGGAAAAGAGGCTGGAAGACTTCAGAGGAGGTGAGAGGGATGGAGTCTCAGGTGGACTTTCCATGATTCTTGAAGAGTAGAGCCCTCGTGGAAGGCTGGCATGCTGTGTGCTGAGCAACAGGTGACTTGTGTGGGATCCACTGAGCTGAGGTGGCACTATCTACCCGACGGCACCCCTCTCGCACAATTCTATCTCAGGAGGGCTCATAAGAGGGTGCAGAAGGTGAAAGTGAGTACTTCTACCTCATCCTGGGAAGAGCCCTGAAGGGCAGGAGGCTCTGTTTCCCCTCTTTCCTTTTCCCCCCATGGCTCTGGGAATCGAACCCAAGGCCCTGCTCATGCGGGGCAAGTGCTCTGCCTCTGAGCTCCTTTCCAGCCCTTTTCATCTTATTTTGTGATAAGGCTTTGCTAAGTTGCCTAGATTGGCCTTGAACTTGTGATTCTACTGCCTCAGCCCCTGAGTCACTGGGATTACAGGTGTGCTCCACTGTGCAGGGCCTCTCGCATGGCATTTCTCAGCTTGCCTCAGCATGAACTGGCAGCTGAGCTGACAGAGCCTCTGGTCCTGAAGCTTGGCCTCCTGGACAGGTGTGTGCTTAGCACCATGATGGGGGGTGCTGGCCTCCACTGCAGCCGCTGCCTCCTCAAGCAGGAGGCTGGGGCATGGAGGGAGCTGGAGGTGGAGTTCCTGCTTGTCTTAAGCTCCCAGTGTGTCCTTGCTCGCCCACTGTGTGGTTGTTTTCCTTGTTGCAGCCTGCCCTGTTGACTTCACGCCCCAGCCCCAGCTCCCCAAACCAGCCCTACCGCTGCTTGAGTCCCCACCTCTGTGACAAATCCTCAGTTGCAGAGCACTCCTGTGGCTCCACCTCCTTGTTCCAACCCTGAAGGACAAGAGGCACAGGGGGCAAGTCCAGCCCAGCAGTGGTGTGCACACATGGGCTGAGTGTCAAGCCCCCGTGATTAGCAGGCCAAGGAGGCAGCGTTGCGAGCAGGACAGACACAGTGCCAACTGCAGGGCGTGGTGGGGCGCAGGGAGTGAACTCATGAGTTCTAGCTCTGCATTTAAATGCTTTAGCTCAGGACACTGTCAAACTCTTCAGAGCTGTGGAGGACCCCAGCAAGGTGGGCTACACCTGTTGGTATTTATCATATTGAGCATTAAGACTGATGAATGTAAAATATGTACTAATTCGTTTAAAAACAACAATAAACCCATTGCATGTTACCATAAAAACCTGTTTTCATAAAAACTATTTTTGGAGTAAGACGATGCTTGTTTCACATTTCTCTCTTTCTGAAATCTTTTAATATTTGGCTTAATAAAAACCAGCTGAATCTTCATACCCTCTTCTGCATTAAAACTTTTGTTAATATCCATGCTGGCTAGTCATTGGAAAACTCCTCTGCATACTTGTGAGAGATTAAAAGTGAAGGCAAATGTCATCGGCTCATTCTTATGAAAGTAGCTTTGTTTTTGCAGACCGTGTGAAAGGTTTTGGGCTCCCCTGGAGTCCCCCATTCTGAGGCCTCTGGGCTGGTCTTGGGGTGTCTGTTGCTGTGGTGAGATCACGCATGTGTCTGGTTGAGGTGTCAGAGGACAAGCTTATGCTGCTTCCCTGGCCATGGCAACACCATCCGGCCACTTCAGAGGAGGAGTAAAGCGGAGGACATTGAGGACAAGGTGACAGGTCCTGGCTGTGGCCATTTCGGTCAGGGACATTAGTTGTTGGACTTGTTGAGTGTCTGTGGAGCAGATTATGTTGCTTTTTCCAAGGATGAAGGTGGAGCAATGAGAAGGCAGGAAAAATTCTAGGAGACCCTGGCAAGACAGGATCTGAGAGAAAACCTCAGTCACCATCGGCATGTAGTTCCTGCATTGTCCCTCTCCCGTCATACTCCACATCGGGGTGTGGCGCGGTACGTAGGTGAGAGTGCTTCTGTGTTTGGTGGCCACACCTGTGTTCCAGTCCACAGAGGGAGGGACAGTACTCTCACTGGACTCTGAAACTGCTGTGTACACAAAATTCTCTTTCTTCTGCCTCAGCTGCAATGTTTTACATCTTCCTTTACATCTTTACAGCTTACTTTGGGTTGAACTGTTTTTTAATAAGTGCATCTATTCTTATTTTGGGTCTCCACCTGCAAGTGTAGTAATTTACCTCCTAAGTCTCTAGGGAGTTGTTTGTTTATTTTGTGAGAGACATGTCCGGCTTATGAAGAACCTTCAGGTATCAGTCTGAGACACATATGAGTAGAACATTTAGCATTATTTAATTTACATGATTTAGGCAATTTGCTGACCGAGGCAAAGAGAGAGCATACGAACCATGTGAACCATGATTTGCTCTTCAGTGACCCAACAACTTTTCTTTCCTGACAAAACACAGCTTTAAAATTTTGTTGAATGTCATAGGTAAATTTGGACATTAGTTCATGAACTTTTATTAAATATTTTTATTAACTATATATATGAAATATATATATATATATTTTATATATACGTTTTATTAACTATATATATACATATATATACACACACATATATACGTACACATATATATGTGTATATATATATTCATTCTAGGCTTTTAGTACCCAGTCAATTAAATAGTCTTATAGTTTAAAAAGTCAATGCTGTTAAGATTTATTCAATTGATATGAAAATCGAATTCATGTTTACTACCAATTCAAGTAGTGTTTAGTGTTAACTCTTTAATATTAGCAAAATATTTAATAGGAGCTTAATGTAAAAACTTTAGATTTGGTTTGAAACCAAGGAGGCAATGCCTCTTGAATTTACGTCTTACAGTTGATCTCTATCTAAGCATGCATTTGAGTGCATGAGATATTGAAAGTCAGAGATTTTAAAAGAAGGCTAATATGTTAAATTGCATTTTTTGAAAAGTACTTTTAATTATTTGCTATCAGTTATCATTTTTAAACAACCCAGACAGCTTTAGCAGATGTATAGAAAGGCAATATTTTTAGAAAGCGTGTTGGGTAGGTTACATGATTGCGAGGGGGGTTGAGGAATCAGCTGAGGGACGTTACCCCAGGTGATGCCTTAAATCTGACAGCTCATCAAAGTCTGCTCCACAGAGCTGCAGCCCCCAGCCCTTGCAGTCCCCAAGGTCCTGGCTTAGGGGCTCCCTCTTGCTGCAGACACACTGTGCCCAGAGAGGTCCCTTTTCTCTGCACATTGTCTTGTCCTGTGTGCACAAGAGAGGCTAGGCCCAGCTAGGCCCATGCTTGCACCAGCTTCCAGGGCAAGGTGGAAGCCTGTGGGTGTCAGTATCCCCTTCTGAAGAGGAAGGAGTCCCCTGCCTCCCACCAAGATTTGCCAGGCTGGGAAGTCTCCAGACCCAGGAGGAGCTCAGTCCTGCCTGGCCAGAAAGACAGGATGATGCCACTTTCCAAGACGCCTTGGTAATCAGGGAGTGGGCAGGTCCTGCAGGCCACACTGTGAGGTGGCCTTTCCCTCAAGGGGGAAGCAAGATCTACTCCTGTCCTTGCTCCTCAGTGAAGCACTTAGGAAATCCCTCTCCAGGTGGTTTAGGCAATAATTTCACAGAAGTAGCCCAACCTTCAACTGTGGCCTGGACTTGGTGGACCCTACATGCACCCAGGCCCAGCACTCATTTCCTGCTGGAGGGATCTTGGCTGGAAACTGTGACCATCCTCAACTACTTGTCCTAAAAATCCACCCTACCTTTGCTTTTAGAAAAGAATATCTTCTAAACATTTTAATTTTGTAGGGTCTACATTTATCTGTGTTCTTCATTTGGTTTCTTCCTGCTGTATTTACCTAATGGCTTCGTTGGCCACTTTGTGTTGAAGGATAAGAAGGGAAAAGAAGGGATGTATTTGCAGAAACTCTCAGTCTCGCTTTGTGGGGCAATTAAAAGCAGTGGTGTATTTGTCAAAGAAATTAGAAAATATAAACAAGTAGAAGGAAGGGAAACTGTCATGATATTACTGTGCAAACAGCATTACCGTTAGTATCTTGGGGTATTAGTGCTCAGTCTTCATTTACATGCAAACTCAGTTTGCATGGTAACTATCAGACTATACATGAAGGTTCTTAGATTTGCCATAAGGAGGGGTCGCCATCTATTTTCATAATTTCATGAATATTTTTAGTGCCTAACTACAGTCTTGTCAATGGAATATAAACATTTCATTATTGTTGAATATTTGGTTTTCCTCAGTATTGCATGAGCAAAAATTGTGCTACTACAAGCATGTTTTTGCATAGCATATTTTATATTTATAGTTATTTTAAGAAGAATAACTGTACCAAGGGATTTGGTGTTTTTAAAGGATTACTCATCTTCCTTCCAGAAAGCTACAGTGGTGCAGGGCTCCTGTTCACCCTTAGAGACAGTTGCATCAGTTTCCCCACATGGGTGGCCAGTGTCCAGCACAGCTGCATGTCTCAGTGTTTGTTCATGGGTCACACATCTGCCCAGGACAGGTGACTGGTGGACAGAGCTGTGCTTGCTTTCCACTCTCAGAGCTGCACTGTGGAACACTTACTCACACTGGACAACTGGACAATTGAATAACTTGTGAATGGCCTCTGCATGAGTTGTCCCCATTTGTCCCCTGAGGGCTTAGTGCCTTTTTTTTTTTTAATAAGAGAGAGAGACAGAGAGAGAGAGAGAGAGAGAGAGAATCACTTCTATCTAGTTTTTCATGTGGGTCATTGTGCCAACACTTCTTTATGTACGTGGTGCTGGTGTTTGAACTCACATCCTTGTGCACTCAAAGCAAGCACCATAACCACTGAGCCACCGCTCCAGCCCCAGCTTAGTGCTTTTAATAAGTATTAATCTAGTGGAAAACATCAAGACTGTAAGTACTTAGACTGGTTACAGGTATGTTGAGAGGAGTGGGGTGTTACAGGAAATCTCTAACAACAGTCCCCATAGGCTGTTCCCATGGAAACCCAAGCCTTAAATGAGAGAACCCAGCACCTACATACAGAATAGATAATAGACATAATTTCCCTTGCGCAAGCCGATCATCTGAGACTTTACAGTTTCAAAACATTGCTTAGATAGAAATGGTCTTGTAATTGGAAAGGTCTTAAAATTTTAGATTTTTTAATTATGGAAGTACAGAACTGTGTGGCTGGAAGGGACCTTCAGCTGCAGGAGCAGGGAGCCCTTTGGCACTCGGAGCTCACAGGAGATCCTGGTCCCTGTTCGGCAGCCTGTGCGGCTCAGAGCTGTGCTCAGGAGCACTCAACTGCCCAGTGAAGAGGCTCACAGGTCCACGACTAGCCAGGTCCCCAGCGACACTGCTGTCCGCTGCAACCTCCAAGTTGGATGGTTCCTTTCCCGCAGCTTCCACGCTTGAGACATTCAGCCCTTGAATGGAGTCCTGAGTATTGAACATCAGACTTTGACTAGTCTGCAGGGCTTCTCTGCAGACCCCTTCAGAGCCACCAAGATCTAAATTCTATAGCTTGGCTCACTGCCCAGTAAAAACCTGAGAACCCTTGTAGGGGCCTGCATAGGAGTTTAGGGCTTTGCCTGAAATGAGTTGAGCATCAAGAGAAGCCAGGTGACCCTCACTCCAGCCCTGACCCTCTAGTCTGCTTATCGAGAAGCAGGTACAAATTGCAGTAGTCACCTCTCCTCGTTTTCCATATTCCTCCAGTGGTGGTACACATTTCAAGGACTGCCTTGGAGCAATAAGAGTGACTTCCATGGTGACAGGAGCTGGACAGGAGCATGGGGCTCAGTCCAGGCTCACTGTCGCCCTGATGCTTAAACCACCCAGGAGAGTTTACAGGGGCTAACTTTGGGCTTTGGTCTATCCTCTTCTCCCCCTATCCCTCACCTCCCCTTCCCTTCTCCTCCCCGCTTCATCTCCTCCTCCCCTTTTTCCTTTCCTCTTCTTTTCCTCCTGCTCCTTTCCCCACTTCCACTTCCCTTTCCTTCTCTCCTCCTCCCCCTTTTTCCTTTCTTCTCCTCCTCCTCCCCTGCCATCCTCTATTTCCCCTTCCCAACCCTACTCCTCTTCTCCTCCTCCCCTTTTCCCTTCTTCCCCTTCTTCTTCCCCTTCTTCTTCCCCTTCTTCTTCCCCTTCTTCTTCCCCTTCTTCTTCTTCTCCTCCTCCTCCTCCTTCTCCTTCTTCTCCTCCTTCTTCTTCTTCTCCTCCTTCTTCTCCTTCTCCTTCTTCTCCTTCTCCTTCTTCTTCTCCTTCTCCTTCTCCTTCTTTCTCCTTCTCCTCCTCCTCTTCTTCTTCTTTTCTCTCCCTCCTCCTTCTCCCACCTCCATTTCCCCTTCCTTCTCCCCCTTCTCCTCCTCCTCCCCTTTTTCTTTTCTTCTTCTCGTTCTCCTCCTTCCTCCACCTCCATTTCCCTTTCCTTGTCCCCTGCCTTCTCCTCCTCCTCCCCTTCTTCCTCTCTTCTCCTCCTCCTCCTCCTTCTCCTCCTTTAATGTTCTAGGGCTAACCCCAGAGTATCAGGCTGAAACACCTGGTCCTCTACCTGCTGCTTGACAGAAATGTGAACGAAGCCCTGCTGAGGTTTGGCCAGTCCATCTTCAGATGGCGTTGCCTCTGGCTGCTCAGTGTGGTAGTCTGAGGGCATGGGCTGGACACCGGCAAGGACTGAACAGTGGTCAACTGACTCGTCCCTCTTCAGCCATGGGGCTCAGGTGGGGTAACTTATTTTCTGGATGATTTCTCATGTGAAAATGAGACTTTTGGTCTTCCTTATTGAGCTATTGGGAAGATTCAGGTTCTAACAGAATATTGGCACAAAGTAAAATGCTCCAAAAGGAAACTATCCATCCCTTTTGCTTTAAATGACCGAACAGCCTTCAGGTTACTCCCCTGCCAGACCAGAAGTGCTTCCATGGTCGATTTCAAGCAACCAAGCAGTAAGATTTCTTTTGGGAAATAAAATCTATACTCTTCAGATAATATCTCGTGGGCATCTTCCCCTCCCTTTTTCAGAAAGTAGGCGCAGTGGTGGCTGCCTGTGCAGGTTTAAGGGGCAGATTTATCTTCCTGGACAGAAAGAAGGCTTGGTAGTGACTTCCTTGCAGCAGTGAACAAGCTATTCTAGAAGTTTAAAGAAATCATTAAGAATCAGCTCAGCGTTTCCTTTTCTATTAGCATGCCCCCACCCCTGGTGGCCTGCTAGGACTTGTATTATTTGTTCTGGTTTTAACTTCAGCATGTGAGATATCTGTTCTTCACCACATAAATTCCTTTTATGGCAGAGAAAATGAGGGTGTTAAGAAGAATTAGAGCTGAACTTCTTCCCAAAGCTTGTAAACACTTCTAGGTTACACACATTCTTTGTAGAGCCCGGCTCTCCCGCCTGAGTTTGTGGTCCTTCAGAAGCCAAACATCTGAGGCTTAGTGTTGGATTAGGTCTTAGGTTAAATTCTTTGGGAGAGCCAATTCTCAAATAAAGTAATAGAAAATGCTAAGGGAGCATAAATTAGTTCATTTCTATTTTGATCTGAAGCAACCCCAGGAGAAGCAAGTCATTTTTCTGTATCTTGTTGCTTTTTTTCTTTGTCCCATGTCATCCTGTAGGCTTTAATTCATTGTGCTAAATATTTATCACTTAATACCATGAAGCAATAATAGGAATGGTCTCATGTTCCCAAACCCTGCTGCCTCTCCGGGGTAATTGCTTCTGACGAGTGCTAGAGGTGCAGTCTTTGCAGGGAGAGCTCCAGTGGAGAGAGAATTACCAAGGTGATTCTTGCTTTCTCAGTTCTGCATTCCCAGAGCTCTTGTGGAAAGGCTATGCTGCAAGCAAAGGCAAATGGAATTTCAAATCACAAATCCTTCCGCTGGAAGACAAGCCTACCCATGGACGTGAGGAGCAAAGGGACACTTGGGTCCTGCAGAGGCTGCACCATAGGGGGCTTCCTCCTGTAACCACTAGCCGCACAGGATCTCCAATACGGCAAAGAGTTGTCACCCAGCTGCACAGGCAGCAGGCTCAGCTTTCATGGAATTCACATTTGAGGACGTGGAGAGCTCGGTAATGGACAAAGCCATGTGGCATGTGCTGTGAATTCCCAACCTATAAACTGAGGACATCACTTTGGTTTCAGTATGTCTCCATTTACATTCTGAAGCTCAGTTCCTAAATCCAGATGCTAATGGTATTTGGAAGTGGAGCCATGCAAGAAAGAAACTCTCCTCCTGGGGGGCTGTACCGCAACTGCGAAGGTTGTTTTAGTTTTAAGTGTTTTCAGAGTACAATTGAAAACTGTCATGACTGTGTTGAATCGTTCCGATGTAAAAAGGAAAGCAGCATTTGCCAGGTATTCATCATCCAGGTCTTTGTGCCCTCCTAGACAGGTACTGGCACTGCCTCACTCCCAGTGGACTCAGGGCCCGTGCACTCCAGACCAGCCCCTGCCCCAGTGGAGGGAGACTGTGCTGGACCGGAGTACCCAGTGCACCAGGAGAGCAAGCGGTTTGCATCTCTTCTACCAGGGACTCAGGGGCCATCGGTACAGAGAAACAGAGTCAGGCATCTCTCTAGTATCTTTACTATGAGCCCTGCGGAGGTGGCACCTTCAGCTGGGGCTTCCTGTGCAATATTTATATACAGGTTACAGACCCTGCCCTAGCTGGTCTCTCTCATGCAGGAGAGCGTGCTCTGATGTGAGGAATCCTGATCTGACCTCCTTGCTTGCTTAAATTTGAAGATGTTTGCTAGTTCTGACCTCGTGGTCAGTCCTCAGGCTACCTTCACAGGCCCACAGAATCAAGTCGTGAGCCTCCACTCTAGCGCACCTGTCAAGGTGGCTTGCCCTGATTTTTCACCTGGGGAACTTCCACGTCCCTGTAAAGATTCAGATTTAAAAACAAAACAACAAAAGATTGTTGAGCTCTAAAGTCTTTTCCTTTGCACGAGTGGCCAGAGATTTGATGCAAGAGGCTGTGTCCTCTGTTCTAGAATGCTTTTGAAACTTCTAGGTGTGCACCATTTGCCTGGGGACCTTGTCCAAATGCAGATTCTGATCCATGGGTTGGGATGGGGCCTGAGATGCTGCAGTGTTTAACCGCTTTCCAGGTGAGGCCCATGCCGCTGCTCTGTGGAGGACACCACAGGGAGCAAAGCTTTATTACTGATGAGCCCCGGGGCGTGGCAGACAGGTTGTGCCCCAACTCTGCAGATGGTTAAGTGGAACTTAATGTCTTTTGTCTGTCGTTTGACAGTTTTGGACTTCAGCACCTTTGGTCAATATTGAAAACGGATGTTCCAGTCTTGACCTGGAGTGGACTTACCATGGGTTTTCACATCACCACGGTGTGAAAGTTTGAACATCACAGTGTGAGATATTAAAAAGCCCACCATGCATCTGCAGGGCCTCTCCCCCCATGGGCCTCACTTCCAGGACATCTAAGTCACACCTGGCACTGTCAGTTCTTGGGTACAAGCGTGCTTACTCCTGCTGGGATGTGCTGGTGGTTGCATTGAGATCCTTAGTGGCCACGCATTCCACAGGGTGCTTCATCTGCGACTACCTTTTCTTGTGCTGAGATGAGCAGAGCAAGGTGGCCCAGATGCACTATAGGGGATATCCCAGGCGTTGGGCTGCTGGGCAGTTCCCTCTGCCTTCCTAAGGAGCACCTCTCAGATGAGGCGATGCAGGTGCCACCCTCGATTGCTCGTGCTTCTGTCTTTTGTGTCATAAATAAGAAACTCATTTATGTTTATAATTTGCCATAGTTCTAATGTGTCCCCTCCAAAACCTTCCTGTTGAATCTTCATGGCCAGCGTGACAGTACTGAGACCTAGGCCTTTGAGAGGTGACCACTTCCTAAGGGTTCCTCCCTGGTCGAGGTGTTAGACCCTTACTAAAGAGGCTGCAGGCAGTGGCCTCCTTTCCCCTCCTGCCCTTCACCAAGCTCCACCTTGGAACCTCCTGCAGCTTCGACCTCGGACTCCCAGCCCCAGACCTGGGAGAAACCTGTCTGTTCTTTCTATCACCTAGCCTCCAATATTTTGTTATAGCAGCACAAACACACAGAAACAGACACTGTTCTCAGGAGGAAATGAAAGAGGAGTTCCCCTATTCTCAGAGACTCCCTCTTCTGGGCAAGATGGGTGGCAGGGATTGAGGGGTTTGCTTTGCTCCCCAGAATCAGCCATAGTGCGGCAGGAACAGGCTAGAAGAGGTAGTGAAGGAGTAGGTTAGAGAGGGATAGGGTGGAGGTGCTTGTCCTCCAGCTGTGCTCAAAACACTGGGACTCCCAAAGCCTCTGGAGATGTCCACGAGGAAGCTCAGAAAAATCAAATGCTGAGACCAAGCGCTCATGAACTGAAACTGATGTCCTGGCAAAAGTAGCAGTCTGGATCCTGGATATATTATTATTATTAATTTTATTTTTTATTCATTTGACATAGTCTTACATACTGGAGGGAAACGTTGATACCTATTCATGCATATAGGATATTGATAAAGTATGTTAAGGCCTAGCAATCAGAGAAATGCAAATCAAAACTTCACTGAGATTCCACCTCTCTCCTGTCAGAGTGGCAAAAATGAAGAATATGAACAATAACAGATGCTGGAGGGGCTGTGGGAAGAGAGGAACACTGTCACACTGTTGGTGGGACTGCAAGCTTCTTCAGCCACTCTGGAAGCAGTGTGGAGCCTCTTCAAAACGCTAGGGTTGGAGCTACCCTATGACCCAGTTATCCCACTCCTGGGTATTTTCCCAAAAGAGCTGGAGCTGGCACACTACAGAGACACAGCTATATCAGTGTCTATAGCAGCTCAATTTAAATAGCTGAACTATGGATTTTATATTTTTAAGGCTCCTATGTCATCAGACATTGTGCTCCTACAAACCTGCAGGGAATTCCTTTTATCATGTTGGTTTTATGTTGTGCTGCTAAGTGATAAAAACTTCAAAATGCTGAAATATTTTCATTAAATAAATGGTAACTCCATCACAGAAAGCCATGTGGTTTAACTAGAATGAATAAGTTCTAATTATTATTCAAACAAGCCATTTTTTGTTAATTAGGCAAGCATATCTGTTCTATGTGCTCAGTAATCCTTTTTTTGACTGCTGATGAAGAAAAATAATTTTTCCATTTCTCCTGTTATGAGTTGCTTGATTTTTTAAGGGGTGGGAGTAGAGGGTGATGAATGAGGAGTAGATTTAAGATATTTGAAATGGGGGCTAGAGTGGTGCCTCAGTGGTAGAGCACTTGCCTGGCATCCACAGGGACCTGGCTTTGATCCCCAGCACCACATACCCAACTAAGTGTTGGAAAAACTAAAATCAGATGAAAAAAATAAATAAAATCAATTCTCTCTTATCTCTTTCTCTCTTACTCTATCTCTCTTTACAAAAAAAAAAAAAAAGGTATTTGAAATGTCCTAAAAATTTAGAGAAATAGGGATCATTTCTACTCTGTATGACGTTGAAGTCAGAACTGACCTTGGGCTACCAGCAGTGAGAATCAGGATCAACGCGAGCGATGCTGTGTTCTGATGGCACCTAATGGGTGAACGCGCACTGTGTATCTTGCTGGCATTACACGATAATATCGAGAGTTAGGCATTATTACCTTCATTTTACACATGAGGAGTATAGGTTTGATCTATAATTTGCCCAAGACTTCACAGAGACAGAGAGGCAGAGTTGAAAGTGGAACTGAACCTTGTCAGATTCTAAAGTGAGTTTTCCTCACTTTGATGGAAGGTACACAAAGTAGAAGCTGGCCTTCTAATGTTTTTTTCTTTTTCTTTCTTTCTTTTTTTTTTGCCCTTGAAAATGACTTATCTAATAATCTTTCTCTGCCCTTGTCATGCCAAACTATCCAGCTATCCTTTCCTCTTTACAATTTTTTTTCCTAATCTATGCCATTTCCAACCTCTAAGAAATAGCTCCGGATTTCCTTCTTTCATGAGCCTCTTTGAAGACTGTGTCAGGGGCAGGTTACAGACTCCCATGCTGCTCTTTCTTCCTCCCAGGGCAGCATACAGCTATTGGGTGCCCAGCTCCCTGCAGAAGGTGTGGCCATTTGCTGAGCTGTATTCAGGGGGCTGGGCAGGAGCCAGGAGTGATATCTGTCCTTGCAGGCCTGCACGGAGACCTACTCCCAGGGGTGTTTCTCTTGTTGATCCTCTGCAGTGCAGATGAAGACTCTGATGACCTGGAGGATGCAGAGCTGTGTGTGGTAAGGAGCCTGACTCTGCAGTGACTGCCAGGGACAGGGGACATCTGGTCCACATGGATGAGTTTTGAATGGCAAAAAATGACTTTTATTATGTTGAGATATTGGGATTGTGTATTAAAACACTGGGCATATCTTGATTGTTAGGATTATATCCTTTCTCTCCTGTGTCTTTAGTTTTTCTTTTTTAGTGGTATTGGGTGGGACTTGAATTCTGGGCCTTGTGCATGTGAGCCAAGTACACTACCACTGAGGTATGTCCCCAGAAATTGATCTCCTTACATTTGCTAATCCCACACAATAGATTGTTGTCTGGCTCCATTTGTGTTGCTATGATGAAATACCTGAGACTGAGTACTAGTCAAAGAAGAGGAGTTTGTTTAGCTCATAGTGTGGGGGGCTGAAAAGTCCGAGATCCTGTGAATCCATCTGTTTGGCATCTGACAAGGGACCCTTGGCAGTGTCCTAACATGTCAGTGAAGTGGAATTCCATGTGCAGAAGGGCCTCACTGGTGGAAACTGATTCACTCTGTAAGACCAGTGTCTGCTGAGGTGGGTCTCCTTGGTGTCCCAGTTACCTCTCACTAGGTCCCACCTCTTAAAGGTGCCGCCACCTCCCAACATTGCCACACTGGGCCAACTTCTGACCCATGAACCTCTTGACATGCAAACCAGATCCAGACTCTAGCAGTTGGCAAATATAATTATTTATGTTTAACATTTTCTACTGTATATTAATTTTAAAGGCGGTTAAATGTTATAGAAAATTTACGCAGTAATGAAAGGTAGGAAGAAAAGTGTATTTAAATGATAACTATTAATCATTGGTGTAGGTCCTTTCAGGTCTTTCTCTTGTTTTTGTCAAGGACTTCTCTCTTTCAAAATGGTTGATATTTTACTGAATAGACAATTTTATGTATTTATTTGTTTAAATTTACACCAGTGTGATTCTAAATCCCCTGGAAAGAGACCCAGGAGTGGAATAGCCGGATCATATGGTGGTCTCATCCCTAATTTTTTGAGGATTCTCCACACTGCTTTCCAAAGGGGCTGTACCAGTCTGCAGCTCCACCAACAGTGTGTTAGTGTGCCTATCTCTCCATAGCCCCTCCAGCATCTATTATTGTTTATTTTCTTCATTTTTGCCATTCTGACTGGCATGAGGTGATATCTTAATGTAGTTTTCATTTGCAATTCTCTGATTACTGGTGATTTAGAGCACTTTCTCATGTATTCATTGGCTTGATCAATGTCTTCTGTTGAGAAGTTTCTATTTAGCTCTTTGGCCCATTTATTGATTGGGTTACTTGTGTTTTTGTAGTTGAGGTTTTTGAGGATTTTGTAGATTCTGGATATGAGTCCCCTGTCCGAGGAATCAGTCCATGATTCTTTCCATTTCCATAGGAAATCTCTTGACTCTTTTGATTGTTTCCTTGGCAGTGCAAAAGCTTTTTAGCTTAATGGCATCCCATTCACTGATTTTTGACTTTACTTCCTTCACTTTAGGAGACATATTGAGAAAGTCTTTGCCTACTCCAAATGCTGAAGTGTTGGACCTAATTTGTCTTCCATCAGTTGCAAGGTAGCTAGCTCCTTGATCCATTTTGATTTGATCTTCATGCAAGGTGAAAAATATGGGTCTAATTTCAACTTTCTGCAAGAGGCTGTCCAGTTTGTCCAGCACCATTTGTTGAAGAGGCTGTTTTTCCTCCATGTAATATTTTGTCCCCCTTTATCAAAAATCAGATGTTTAAAGATTTGAGGGTTTGTTTCAGGGTCTTCTATTCTATTCCATTGGTCTTCTTTCCTATCTTGATACCAGTACCATGCTGTGCTTGTTACGACAGCTCTGTAGTATAGTTTTAAATCTGGTATGGCAAAACCACTTGTTTCGTCTTTCTTGTTTAGTCGTGTTTTGGCAATTCTTGGTTTCTTATTGTTCCATATGAACTTGAGAATTGCTTTTTCTATGTCTGTAAAGAATGACATAGGTATCTTAATAGGGATTGCATTAAATCTATATAGAGCTTTCGGTAGAATGGCCATTTTTATTATATTAATTCTTCCTAACCAAGAGCATGGGACATCTTTCCATCTTCTTAGGTCATCTTGGATTTCATTCTTCAATGACCGATAGTTTTCGTTGAAGAGATCTTTGATTTCCCTTGTAAGGTTAATTCCCAAGTATTTCATTCTTTTCGAAGATATTTTGAATGGGATTGATTTCCTGATTTCTTCATCAGACCTATTATTATTAGTGTATAGGAAAGCTATTGATTTGTGGGTGTTGATCTTGTATCCTGCTAACTTGCTAAATCTGTTTATAAGTTCAAGCAGTTTACTAATGGAGTTATTTGGATCTTCCAGATACAAGATCATGTCATCAGCAAAAAGAGAGAGTTTGACTTCCTCTCTTCTTATTTTTATCCCTTTGATTTCTTTCTCTTGCCTAATTGCTCCAGCTAGGGTCTCAAGAACAATATTGAATAAAAGCGGTGAGAAGTGGGCAGCCTTGTCTTGTTCCTGATTTTAGTGGAAATGCTTTCAGTTTTTCTCCATTAAGTATTTTGTTAGCTGAGGGTTTAGCATATATAGCCTTTACATAGTTCAGAAATGATCCTTTGAACTATCTTCTCTAGAGTTTTGAACATAAAAGGGTGCTGGATTTTATCAAAGGCCTTTTCTGCATCCATTGAGATGATCATATAAAAACCATATGTCTTTTATTCTGGAAGAAAGAACCATAGTTAATATTTACTCTCCAAACAGCAGTGCACCCAACTATGTGAATAAATTACTCCATGACAATAAAACCTCTTGTGGGTCTCAACACCACAATACTAGGAGACTTCAACTCTCCATTGTCACCATTGGACAGATCATCAAAACAAAAAAATCAGTAAAGAAATCACTAGCCTAAATAACTCCATAAATCAAATGGACTTAATAGACATATATAGAAATTTCCATCCCAAGTTAGCAGAATACACCTTCTTCTCTGTAGCACATAGATCCTTTTCTAAAATAGATCATATTCTGGTTCATAAAGATAATCTCAGCAAATATAAAAAAGTAGAAATTTTCCTGTGTGTCCTTTCAGATCATAATGCTATGACCCTAGTGACCAACAGGAATAATCATAACAGAAAGCACACATATTCATGGAGATTAAATAATGCTCTTTTAAATGAAGAATGGATCCAAGAAGACATGAGAGAAGTAATCCAAAAATTCTTGGAAGAGAATGAAAATGAAGACACAACATATTGAAACCTCTGGGAGAGCATGAAAGCTTTCCTAAGGGGAAAATTTATAGCACTGAGTGCCCACATTAAAAATGAAGAGAGATCCCAAATAAATAAGCTGATGCTTCATCTCAAAGCCCTTCAAAAGGAAGAAGAATCAAACCCCAAAGCCAACAGAAGACAGGAAATAATCAAGATCAGAGTTGAAATCAATGAAATTGAGAACAAAAAAACAATAAAAATAATTGTTGAAACAAAGAGCTAGTACTTTGAAAAAATAAATAAGATAGGCCCCTAACCAACCTAACCAAAAGGAGAGAAATGAAGCAAATCAATAAAATCTCCAATGATAAGGGAGTGATCACCACTGACCCCATAGAAATACAACGAATTATAAGATCATATTTTGAAAACCTGTACTCCTCAAAATTTGATAATTTGGAAGAAATGGATAAATTTCTTGACACATACAACATCCCTAATTTGACTCAGGATGATATTGAATTCCTAAATAGCCCAGTCATAGGCACTGAAATCCATATCACAATTAAAAGTCTACCAAAAAAGAAAAGCCCAGGACCTGAAGGCTTCTCCGCTGATTTTTACCACACTTTTGAGGGGGAACTAACACCTCTCCTTATTAAACTATTTCAAGAAATTGAAAGGGAGAGAATAGTCCCATCTACTCTTTATGAAGCAACCATAACTCTGATACCAAAACCTGACAAGGATACATCAAAAAAAGAAAACTACAGACCAATATCCCTGATGAACTTGGATGCAAAAATCCTTAATAAATTTCTAGCAAACTGTATTTAAAAACATATCACGAAAATAATCCATCATGACCAAGTGGGCTTCATCCCAGGAATGCAGGGCTGGTTCAACATACGCAAAACAATTAATGTAATTCATCACTCAATTTATTTTTTAGCAATGATTTCATTTTCTTTTTTTTTTAAATGGATATAGAGTTACAAAGGAAGGGGAAACATTATCAAACATTCAAGAACCAATGTATATATACTTAGTTATACAGGGCTAATGCCATATCATGGATGCCCAGCTTGGGTTTCCCATGTTGCTGTTTCTCCCAGAAGAACCCCTGAATTAAATGGATATCTTGTGGAGGACAGAGGTCTCTTTCTGAGATGATTCCCCCCTATTCCCACCCTCCAGTCTCCTAGGTGCTCTTCCTACATCCTCCACCTACTGTCCCCCACCCTACACCTCCAAGTATCCTAGTCAGTCATTTCTCTGTTGTGTTGAGAATCATACAATTTGCAGATATTATTAGCTTAGCCATCTAACATACTGCTTTCCAATGTATTCTAGCTTCCACAGATGAGAGAAACCATTTGGCCCTTGAGTTTCTGAGCTTGGGATACTTCACTTAGCATAATTCTTTCCATCTCCATCCATTTGGCTGCAAAAGCCATAATATCATCTTTTCTAATGGTTGAGTAGCATTTCGTTGTATATATGTACCAAGTTCTTGTATCCACTCGTCTAGTGAGGGGCATCTGGGTTGGTTCTATAGTCTAGCTATAGTAAATTGAGCTGCTATAAACATTGATGAAGCTACATAACTACAATAAGCTGATTATAGGTCTTTTGCGAAAATACCCAGGAGTGGGATAGCTGGATCATAAGGTGGTTCCATCCTTAATTTTTTGAAGATTTCCCACACTGCTTTCCATAGTGGCTGAACCAGTTTGCAGTCCCAGTTACATTGAACCAGCAGTGTAACAGTGTTCCCCCTTTCCCACAGCCCCTCCAGCATCTATTGTTGTTAGAATTTTTCATTTTTGCTACTCTAACAGGAGTGAGGTGGTATCTCATTGAAGTTTTGATTTGCATTTCCCTTATAGCTAATGATGTAGACCATTTTCTCATATATTTGTGGGCTTTTGGACTTCCTCCTGTGAGAAATTCCTTTTGAGTTCTTTAGCCCATTTATTGATTGGATTATTTGTAAGTTTGGTGTTTAGTTTCTTTAGTTCTTTATATGTTCTGCATATTAGCCCTCTTTCCAAGGTGTAGCAGGCAAAGATTTTCTCCCATTCTGTCGGTTCTCTCTTGATGCTCTTGACTAGATCTTTAGCTGTGTAAAAACTTTTTAGTTTAATTGCATCCCATTCATTTATTCTTGATTTTACCTCTTGAGCCATGGGAGTTTTGCTAAGGAATTAGCTGCTGACTCCTATGTCCTGCAGTGTTGACCCTACTTCTTTTTCTAGTAAGTTTAAAGTTGTTGGCTTAATATCCAGATCTTTGACCCATTTTGATTTAATTTCTGTGCAGGGCGAAAGATAAGGATTCAGCTTCAGTTGTCTACATATGGCTGTCCAGTTTGTCCAACACCATTTGTTGAACAGGCTACTTTCTTCCACACTATGCTTTTGCCCCCTTTATCAAATATCAAATAGTTAAATATATGGGGTTTTGTCTCAGGATCTTCTATTCTGTTCCACTGATCTTGGGTTCTGTTTTGATACCAATACCATGCCGTTTTTGCTACTACGGCTCTGTAGTATAATTTCAGGTCAGGGATTGAGATACTCCCTACTTCTTCCTTTCTATAGAGTAATGTTTTGGCTAGTCTGGGTCTCCTGTTATTCCATATGAACTTGAGAATTGTTTTTCTATATCTGTGAAGAATCTGCATCAAGATACCTATGGCATTCTTCACAGATATAGATTTCATTTTCTTATGAATTTTTTCAAGTAATTTAACTTGTACATACAGAAAAATGCTTTCTTCCACAAATGGTAGCTTATCATAACTGTTATTCTGAACTGTGCTGTCTCCACTAGGCGGTGCACCTTGGCAGATGTTTTGTAGAAGGCATCCAGAGCCTTTCTTGTAGCAGTCAATTTCATGATTGTAGTCTACTCTGTGAGTATACTGTGACTTACTTAGTGATTCTCTGTTGATGGTGTTTCCCAACAACCAATGCGCTGCTGTGGGAAGGGTTGCCCATGGGTAATTCTGTAGTTGGGAAACTGGTTCTGTTAATAGATTATTTGAAGCCAATTTCCCCCTCAGTGGGTTTATCAGTTTGTTACTGATGCATAACCAGCCATCTCAAACATGGTGACTTAAAACAAAAGCATTTAGTATTTATGATCCAGGGAAGTCCGCAGGGCAGCTGGTGTGTTTAGAGACGGGGCAAAGCCTCACTGAGGTCAGCAGCTGCTGCCTGCTGGTGGGTGGCTGTGGGTCTGGTTCATCCAGGATGGTGCGGGATGGTCTCGTTTACGTGTCTGATGGTTCATGGCATCTGGCTAGAGAGACAGAGGCAATTGAGCTGGTACTGTCACCTCAGTATGCTAGTTTGGCTTGTTCATGAGGAAATGAGAGCCCAGGGACAGAAGAAGTACACAAGGTCTCTCGGGGTCTGGTCTCAACCCTGGCACACTACTGTAATCTGTTAGCCAAAGACCTGCCCAGATTTGAGGAGAAGTGAGACAAATGCCACCTCTGAGTAGTGGTCACACAATAGCAATCCCCTTGCTTACCTGCACTGTCACCTTGTAAGGGCAGGGCCAGGCAGGCTGGGGGATCATGGGCCATATTTTAAAGCCGCTGTGTGTGCAAATGCATTTGACATTTTGAAAGACTCTTCAAAATCGCTCTCTGTAAAATTTCCCAGTTTATGCCCTGCCAGCAATATTTAGGGGGGCCTCTTTCATGACAGCTTCACTTATAGAGCATATTAGCAAATTTTTGGATTTTTTCCAATTTGATAAATGAAAATATAATCTTGATTTAATTTAAATTTTAACTTCTATTATTTTTAGAAAAGTTGATGAGAATTTTCTTTCTGTGAATTGTCTGTTCAGACTCCCTATTTCAATGATGAAGTGGCATAGGGTATGGACGGAGGGAAGAGAAAAACGGGATTGGTGAGGGAGATAAGGGCAGGAAGGATACTGAGATCAAACAGTGGTACCTGAAATTTTCATTGAAAGAAATCTGGGCTTAATTCTACAATGAAAAGAAAAAATATTGAGGTTTGAAGTCAGAAAAATGCAAATAGCACTGAGCTGTGTTTTAAGGGACTAAAAACACAGGTGTGAAGAGGGTGGGCAGTAGAAGGCACCGGGGAGTGACTTTGCAGTGGCCTGGGCGGGGTCCTGGGCCTACAGTGGGGCATCATGAGGTGCCAGGAGACTGCAAGCCATGCAGTGCCATTAACTCAGACAGTGGGCCACAGCAGGAAGTGGCTTGCTTGTGTCCATCTCTTGTCCCGTTTGCACGGCGACACCCATAAGGGGATGTGTAGCAGCTTAGGTCCAAGGTCAGGACTGGAAATAAACACTTGAGAGTCATTCATACAAAGAGGATAGTCATTGAGAGAGAGAGCTCAGTGAACCAAGAGCCAGGAGGGAGCTTCACAAAAAAGACTTATTTTAAGGGGTGATTGTTCAAAAAGGAAACAGTGAAATGGCTGAGAAATAGTAGTCATGATTGCCAAGGTTCTTGGCAGCTGTAAAATTCAGCAATCCTCTGGACAATGATAAATGCATCAGCTTGTCCCACATGTAGTCTAAGCACGTGAAGCTTATTCTGACACGAGCGCCCCTGTGTCCTGATTTTTCTAGTGGCCTAGCTGGAGTTGCTGTCATTCCTCAGCCAGTGTCTAAGGCACATGTGGGATGTCAGTAGTCTGTCCCACTTGCATTCAATTTGAGGAGGATGCAGCTCAGAGCATTAAATTGCAGCAAGCATGGTCCCATGGCTGCTGGGCTGATTGTCCTGCAGCTCCGTATTGTGGGTGAATTTGTCTACTTGCTATTAAGTTTGGCTCACAGGGAACTCTGACAAATGGTCTGCAAACTGAATTCGACATCAGCAGCTAGTCCAAATTTTGCATTTATTCAGTGGGTCAGATACTCTAGAGTGAGTTAGAGTGCTGAGTCGACATGCCATTCTTCCCAGCTCCGGAAAGATGTGCCATTCCGTGGCTTTTAGAAACTTTTATCAATAGCAATAGAGACCTAATCGATAGGAATGGTACAAGCTGCTCTCAGCAAATGAAGAATTTAGATGCACAAATACATTTGATTTGCTAAGTGGCTCTAAAGTGGGTCATTTTCCAAATGCCAAAAGGGAACAACTTGATTAAATTAACCAAAACTTCACTTTTTTTTTAAGAATCCATTTAAAACTAATGCCTGTTAAGGAGTTGTGTGACAGATAACGTTTTATCTGTCAATTTAAAACGTAAAAATCAGCTATAATGTGATGTTTTGAAACATATATGCAATGTGGAATGGCTAAATTTATCTAATTAAAAACAAAAGGCCATGTTTATGGCAAGAATTTCTTTTTAAAGGGAGAGAGAGGAGAGAGAATTAACTTTATTTTTTCATCTGTTTTTTGTTTTTCATCCACTTAGTTGTGTGTGGTTCTGGGGTTCACACCCGCAGCCTTGCATATGCCAGAGGAGCACTCTACTGCTGAGTCACTTTTTAAGAGTACAATATATTGTTACGAATAGCACTCACCATCTTGTGCATTAGATATCTTGAATCTCTTCCTTATACTTAACTGGGAGCGTTTGAACAACCTCCCTCCCTGTATAAAGTATTTCTGAAACATTTAAAAAATTTCCTCCTATGAAGTCTCCAAGACAATTTAAGTTCCAGATTGAGCAGGTGGATCAAGGCATACTCTAAGATAATTCTTAGGAAATTGGAAGGAGAAGCCTTCAGATAGAAATCTCTTTGGCACCCTTTGAGGACTGGTTACCATTTGAACTTGAAAAGCTGGTGACTTGAAGGTGGGCTATTTGCATGTTCCTTCACAAGCTACACTTGACATGGCGCAGGGCTTCACGGTGTGAACCAGCTTTGAGAAGACACAGGCTCTTAGATCTAAGGAGGTGAAGGACAAAAAACATAGAGAGAGGTTATACAAAGCAAGAAAAAAAAAAACGTGTCGAATCACTCTGGGCAGGTTGGTAGCTTCGAAAATTTGAGATCAGGGTGGAATTGGCTCCATCAAGCATTCTCCAAGTTTGGTCTCTGGACAATCTGCAAGTATGTGACTTTTGAATGTGTTTGAAATGTGATTTCTCATCTCCACCCCTAATTCTATAGAAGCTGTAGCCAAGGAATCTAGCACATTTTGTTTTAACAAGCCCTCCATGTGATTCTGAGCAAACAGAATCTGAAATTCACTCTTGATCCAGATCATAGTGTCCTTTCCTCTTGGAGCAGTCATATGCTGATTCCTTAGGTTTTTGGTCTGTGGCAATGTTATAGATTGCATATGTGTTCTCAAAGAAATCTATATTAGCATGAGTCACTACAAAACAGTTCCAACAAAGCTAAAATTTTTCCTTCTGTTCAATAGGTCTCCCAAATAAGACAGAATTTTTCCTTGGTCCTTAACCAAGACATTGTAGTACCAAACTTTTAAAATGCAAAAAAAAAAAAAAAAAAAAAAAGCCTTGAGTTTTGTAGCATTCAAATTTTTTTCTTCTTTCTTCACTTAGAGTGGAATGGTAGATAATATTCACCATAATTGTGGCTTATTAATGTGTGGCATTGGATTCTTACAGATTAATAAAGGGAGGAGAGGCCAATCTTAAACAGTCTGCTGGAGTTGAAGGTGGTCTTTCAGGTGTCCACAGCTGTTGAGCATTTTTCTGAAAATATGTTGAATGGAATAAATTTGAGGTCTCTGCAACTTCTTATGCATGTTTGTTATTATGGCTTCTTCTACCAATAAATCATAGGAAATAATGTGGAGACCGTTCAAAATAATATTCTGATGAGTGTAAAACCCACCTAATACCAGCATTAATTTTTTCTTATTTTTGGAGTAGAAAATTTACCCAATTTAAATTAAGTAGCAGCAACCCGGAAGTTTCCTGCACCACCTTTTTATAACATGCCTCTGAAGTCTGCCCAGGTTATGGATTCTGGGAATTCACTCACTGAACATGTGCCTCCTTAAATCTATATTAGGGAGACTAGTCCCCTTGTTAAGATTCCCTGTGTGGGTTTTCCTTGGGCAGGATCTAAGGGATTCAGTCCTAGGAAGGCCCTGAGTGAATGGAACACCACCTCAGTCTGTGCCCTCTGGCATATCAACATGTGTCTTCCTCTGTGCTGTGACTGATGCACAGCTTCCTTCCTGTGGCCTCACAGAGGCGCAGAGGCACTTCTAGATCTCATGCTCTGCATCCCGGAGGCAATGGAAGCTGCATGTCCTGGGGCACAGAGATGTCAGTACTTCAGGTCATATGGCCAAGGACCTCCCCTTATCTGTGGATTCAGCTTCCCACAGTCAATTATGGTCTGGAAAATTCTAGAAATAAACAATAGGTTTCAAATAAATTTTAGTGCAGAATTTTGCTATGATTGTTCTATTTTATTATTAGTTATTGCTATTAACCCTTGTTGTGCCTAATTTGTGAACAAAACTTGATACGTACATATAGGACTTGATACTATTCAGCGTCAGGTGTCTGCTGAGGACCTTAGAGTGTGTCCTGCCTGGACAGGGGTGTTGACCATGTTGTTTGAGCTAATCAGTGGAGAATCAATCATGGTACACAAACTTAAAATAGCCTTTGTATCTTGGTGACCTGACAGGGCTACCTTATTTATTAAAAATCATTCAAAATGATCTGCACCGAAACGGGAGTTACAAGCCATAGGAACTAAAGGGCCTAGAAACAAGCGATTCAATTGATTTCCTTTAACATTTGGACAAACAGAACATCTGATTTACATTTCTCCCTTAATATTAGAGAAAGAGAGGAGAAAGACCTTGCCCAAGATAGCCTAGCTTTGCTAATTAGTGTGAGATTCCAGGTTAGAATGCCAATCTGTCCAGCAGGTAGGTATAGCACTCCCTTCTTCGCAGTCTCTTTGATGTCATATGTTGTTTCTCAGGATCCAGCTCACCTAGAAGTGGTGGAACATCAGTGCATAACTGAGTCCCAGTTTTGAACTCCCCCATCTTTTGTGCAGTTGGACATCTTTGTCTGACACACTGATGCCATCGCCACTGGCACTCAGCAACACAGTTCACATTTAGAGCAGAGCCACCTAGGTATGTGCAACTCCAACCGCAGGTTCATTTCAGATTCCGAGACAGGTCATATATTTGTTGCCATTTGTAAGGTTTGAACCAGATACGGAACTAGAAGAAGATTCTGGTTGTTTACAATAAATGTCAGGGGTGGAACAAGATGCCAGCGGCTGTACTGGGAAGAAAGAGAGACACACTGGTGATCAGCCGTGTTCTGAGGTCGGTCACTGCCCTCTGGCTTGGCTGGTATAAGCTTGATGGCTAGAGTAACTTTTCTTAGTCCAAACAAAAGCAATGCAAGGGCCATTAACCTCCTGCCTGGAAAACCTCAGGCTTTTTTAGGAACTACGAGTTGGAACATGCTTCAGATAATTTCAATTTAACAAATATGAAGCATTTGCTGTATGCCTGGCGCTGTGTGAAGCCCTGTGGGGGACAGAAATGGATGTGGCAATGTCTCTATCCTCAACATCTCCTGTTTACAGTAATGGGACTAAAAGTGAACACACGTCATTACAACACAAAGGAAGAGTCAGATCATTTTCTTTAAAGACTTTTTTAAAGTACCAAAATACTGTGGTGCAAAGACTATTAATTTCAGAATCATGTAGACACTGGTTCAGTGTCTGAACTTGCCAGTTATGATCAGTAGGAACTTGAGTGCACCCTTAACATTTCATGTCCCTTTTGGTTCCTTTAACACCAGCCAAAGGATTATCATACTGGAAAAATCACATTTCATATGCCAAGTGCCTGTTATGCTACTTAGTTCATCACAGGTGTTGGGGAGTGGGAGATAGGAGACCCGAAGGAGAGCAGATTGAGTCAGGAGAGGGTTCGTTATTTTCTACTTGAAAGGTGAGTAGAGATGGACAGAGGTAGTGTGAGATTAGCCATAAGGCTGAAAGGAATGTACAAAGCCTGGTGTGTCTGGGACGCTGCATGTGGCAGGGGAGGATATTTTTGAAGAGCCTTGAAAGCAGATGGTGAGGTCAAGCTCTAAGTTATTAGACAAAGGGAGACTGTGGAGGAAAGGTTAAAAAATGGCAAAGAAATAAAAGTACATTTCCTACAAGGAAGAGGGGGGAACTGCACAATCTGTGGGCTCTGCCATGTGGTCCGTCAACTTCAACTCAGTGAGTTGTATGACAGAAGAGTCTGGCCACATCCAGTGTGTCTTGAAGTGCCTGCAGGCTGGGCAGAGAAGGCCCTGACTTGTTTGTGTCTGGGTGTCCTCCTTCCCCTGCTGGAAGTGCCCATTTGGGCAGTGACAGGCATGCATTGGGTCATCTCCAGGATGGTGATCATCTGATCTGTCACCTAATGTTCCTGGATGAGAAGGCTCGGTGCATAAAGGTTGCCACTCCCTGAGTAGCACTTTAATGCTAGACCTTCATCTCATTTGAAACCAGAAGGCATTATGTGTACATGGGAGAGGTCACAAGGAGGATGAGTGGAGGAAGAGTGGCATCTGTTTGGAGCATGTGAGCCACATAACTTGAAATGCACTTGATTGGTTTTTGCAAGACAGAGATTCAGAGAAGGGACACCAAGGGCCTGTGGACACACAGTAGACAGGAGATCAGGAGCTGGAGTACCCATTTACATATTCCCATGCCAAGCTGCTGCTTCTTCTTCCTCTTTTTTTAATTAAGAAATGTTGTCACTGTACAATCAAAAATGCATCCAAAGTAACAATATGATATGTATATATTCTTAAATCAGATTTACCCCCTAGCTCCCTCCCTATTCCTCCTCCTGCTCCTCTCTCCTACTAGTCCCCTCACCCATCCTTCCTACATACATATCTATGATTGCCTTAGATTCTGTGTTGCTAGGCCTTTGCTGGGTCTGATACAGGAGATTGACTACCTTTCACACAGGTATGGGTTTAGCTCCAGACTCCACAAATGAGTGAAAACATTTGACCCTTGACTTTCTGGGTTTGGCTAACTTTGCTCAGCGTGATTTCTTCCATCACCATCCATTTATCTTCAAAGGCTGCAATATCATTGTTTCTAATTGCTGAGTAGAACTACATGGTATATATGTACCACAGTTTTTGGATCCATTCATCCAGTGAGGTGCATCTGTGTTGTTTCCATAATTTCGCTATTGTAAATTGAACTGCTATGAACATAGATTTTGCTGAGTTGTTGTAATGTGCTGATTCTAACTCCTCTGGAAAAATATCCAGGAGAAGGAAAGCTGGATCGTATGGTGGGTTCATCCCTAATTTTTTGAGGATTCTCCACACTGATTTCCTGAGGAGATGTACCAGTCCAAAGTTCCACCAACAGTGTGCTAGTGTTCCTATCTCTCTACAACCCCTCCAGCATCTATTATTGTTTATATTCTTCAGTTTTGCCAGTCTGACTGGAGGGAGGTGAAATCTTAATGTAGTTTTGGTCTGCATTTCTGTGATTACTAATAATTTAGAGCACTTTCTCATATATTCATTGGCTTGCTCAATGTCCTCTCTTGAGAAGTGTCTATTTAGCTCTTTGGCCCATTTATTGATTGGGTTGTTTGTGTTTTTGAGGTTGAGATTTTTGAGGATTTTGTAAATTCTGGATATTAGTCCCCTGTAAGAAGAATCACAGGCTGTGGTTCTCTCCCATTCTTTAGGAAGTCTCTTGACAATTTTGATCATTTCGTTGGCAGTGCAAAAGCTTTTTAGCTTTATGACATCCCACTCACTAATTTTTAACTTTAATTTTTTCACTTTAGGAGACGTGTTGAGAAAGTCTTTGCCTACTCGCAAATGCTGTAATGTTGGTCCTAACTTTTCTTCCAGCAGTTGCATGGTAGCTGGTTTAATTCCTTGTTCCTTGATCCATTTTGATTTGATTCTTAATGCCCTATAGCCTCCGACCAGTGGAAACCCAACTCACGTGCACATATTAAATTGTTTAGCATTTTATGACCCCATATCCATATGCTAAAACCCAGTTAAAACGTTTCCTCCTTTGAGTACATTTCAGAGATTTTTCCAAATGGAATAAATCACTTGGTCTGGTTTGTCCTGTTAGGACTGAATTTATCTGGAAAGTGATACTTCCTGGTTGCTTTCTCCCACCTAGTATGGTTTGTTATTTCCCTGTGACCTAGCTCAAAATAGATGCTGATTTTAAACAGGTGTTCAGTAAATGCAGAGTGAATATATGAATAGGTGAATGAATGAATGTAGCTCACATCACTATGGAAGTCTTTCCTTGGAATCATAGATTAATCCTAATAATGTCTATAGAAATGGTTTTCCTATGTAGCATGTGAAATATATTAGTCTAAGCTCTGCATCACAGGGTTGAATTTTAAAGCTGAACACCTTGTGATATTTATGGTGCTGAGGAATTTGTGACATTTTTATTGTTCAAAGGTAATGTTCTATGCAGATTGAAGGGACTTTTTGACTTTGTAATACGTAATGCTGGAAAAAAATCTACCTGAACAGAGATGGATTTGAATAGGAACTTGGAATTAGTGAGATTTTTAGGAAGTAACTTAATGGCAAAGCAACTATGAAATTATGCCATCCTTACCTTGGGGCCATAAAACACAAACCAGCAGTGAAGGTCATGCGAATTTAGTTTGGAATATGGATTAGCAAAGTTAGTTGTCATTTTATGAAGTCAAGTGAATGTAGAAGCAAAGAGGATACTGACCGGAACTAATTATCATGGTTTTGCTTTGTGAGATCATTGATTCACATTTTAAAGTTTCTGCATCAGAAAGGTACTTTAAAATCAAAATCAAAAGCCATGCAACACCCTGGGCAGAACAGTGAAATTGGTTGTAATTGTCACTGAGTCCACCCAAGGGAATTTGCATAAGATTAAGAGGAAACTCGTCATCTGATTGCCCCTCAGTTGATTGATTCTCATTGGAAACACCATTTGCAGTTGGATTTTAACTTAAAATGATTCCCGGTTATTGTTTTTGAATGAGTTTAAAAAGATAAGCTTTCGTGTAGCACCGAATGAACCAGTATCGCACATTCAAAGGAGCAGAAGTGAAGACTCTGGGTATATACCAAGCTAACGCCTGTGGTAGAAAGGACTCCTTTTGTAATGGCAATCAATTGATGCATGGATTCTTCTTCCAAAAAGTAAGGCATCCACAATTCAACACAACCTTTTCCTCTTCTTCATGTGGGAAAGCGTTGTCTGTTACCCCCAGACAATGCAGTGAAAGTCACCTGAAAATGCCCAATTCTCCGGACTGGATAATGGAATGCTGGCACAGCAGGAGAGGTAGATGTGTATACCCCTGGGGTAGGAAGGACTGTCACTCAGCAACACGTGCCTAACATTCCTGCAGGCTTTAAGAGAAGCCATTCAGTATCTGTGTAACTCACCAAGAGGGGTAACCATGGGCTGAATTAACTACTTTCTAAGGCACCCAGGTGCTAATTCCTGGCTGATACCTTACATGGGCAAGGGGTCCTTGCTGGTGTTGTCAAATTAAAGATCTCCAGGTGGAGGATTTTCTTGGAATAACTAGGCGGGTCCTGAATGGAGTCACATGTGTCACTATAAGAGGGACTCAGGGTGATTTTAGGACAGACAAGAAGGCAATGCAGTAATGGCAGTGTAGATTGGAGTGAAGGGGCCATGAGCCAAGGACTGCAAGGCCTGGAGCTCTAGAAGTTGGGAAAGAGAGGAAGCTGATTCTCTGATAGAGCTGCTTCCCCAGGGAGTGCAGTCCTGCCGACACCTTGATTTTGGCCCAGTGAACTGAATTGTGGACTGTGAGCTCCAGAACTTGAAGAGAAAAAGTTCATGTTGCTTCCAGCCACTAAGTTTGTTAGTGGCTCATACAAACCAAAAGCACAAATAGAATTGCTCCAAACCCATACACCCTTTGGATAAATATTTGACTTTGCAAACCTTGAGATGTTCTTAGTTTGGGCTCCTCAGCCTGCCTCCATGGACTTTCCAAATGCCTTCCTTAGGACTGCACTCTCATTGCCCATTCTCAGAAGCCTCAGGCAGGAGAGTCTAACAAGTTTATAAGGCAGAGATCTACCATTTATTTTCCCGAGGTGTTTGTCTTGACAGCGCCACTGTTTCCAGTGTTCACGTTGAGGAATGATGAGGTCTCACACTGGTCCTGTGGGTTCCTCTGGGTGAATCATACTTTTATGGCACCACATGCTGATTTAAGGACTGAAGGTCCTGCTTTTGCTGAGTTCACAGTCTCAGAAATTCACACCCAAGGAAAGCCTGTCTGGCCAGGGAGGGATGGGGTGTGGGAGGACTGGAAGCTAGCTGGGACTGCAAAGACGGGCAGAAGGAGCTTGTATCCTGTTTCAGTGGAGGGAAGTCTTGCCACGAAACTCTCCTCCTCTCCTCCTCCTGCCCTTGGCGCAGCAGCTCCTCCTCATCCTGCAGGGTGCAGTGGGAGTCTTCTCTGCAAGCTGCCAGACCATTGACCTGAAGGAGCCCCCACCACCCCTGTGGCCACCCAGCCCGAGTTTCCCTCCAAGCCCTAGTTAGTAGGTAGGGGCTGGCTCCTGAGCTGCCCCCTCCCTGGGCAGCAAGTGACCCGGGGAGAAGAATCACATCTCCTCTGATTGCATCAGAACCTAGGAGAGCCTGGTGAGAAGCCGGTGTTTGCAGGTTTTGGTTGAAGGACAGAATGTGTGTGTGTGCAGCTTTTACTGTAGGAATAAAGAGAACTTTGAACTTTGCTTCTGCCTTCTCCATGAATATAGAGATGACGTCAGAGAATTAATTTGCTATAGGCAACCACTGATGGATGCAGTTCCTTACAAAATACACTAAAATGCATCTTCACAACTCCGCACAGGGTGCTGGTGTGTCTCCACAACAGTTCTTTAAGGGTGTGGAAGCTTGCAAGCTTCGCTTGAGTAGGAAAGCACTGAAGCAGCTCTCCTGCACTTCAGGTCCAGATACTCACCTTCCCTGAGCTCCGCTTGCTACCGCGTCTTGGCTAAACCTCTCCATCTCCTTCTGAGGCATCTGCATCTGCATGCTTCCTCTACTTGAGCTTATTCTCCAGTATTCCTTGACAGATGACAGGGGGAGGGGCTGTTGCACACTCACAAGCCAAGTCCACTCCTGTCTGTGTCTCCTGGGTGTCATGGGGTACTGCCCTCATTCTTTGTCTTGGTTGACATTGTGTGTGTGTGTGTGTGTGTGCACGCGCACACATGCCAGGTATTGAACCTACATGTGCTTAAGCGCTAAACCACATCCCCAGTCCTTTTTATTTTTTTATTTCGATACAGAGCCTAACTAAGTTGCTTAGGGCCTCACTTAGTTGCTGAGGCTGGCTTTGAACCTGTGATGCTCCTGCCTCAGCCTCCTGAGCCACTGGGATCACAGGTGTGTGCCTCTGCGCCCCCTTCCCGACTTTCCATCCTTGGCTCAGCACTCTCTGCTGAGCCTTTGTGTGCCTCGTGGCTTTGCTCTCACTTCCTTCCTGTCCCATGTGGCTGCTCACAGGGGCTCCCCTGCCCGACCTGGTCATGATTTCCTTCCATGCGGAACAGCCAGGTCCCGTGCCAACAGTGAAGGAGAGGAGGTGCACAGAGGGCTGGCCCACGGATCCGCAGCCACCACCTGGGGATCAGCACCGTCTGGTGTAACTAGTGGAATTTGATTAGCTTGCTTCTAGTGGGGAGACCAAGATGCAGCTTGTGAAAGAAATCGGTAAAAACTGAAAATTTGCTGCCATTGACAAGAAGAGAAAGAAGTTTTGCTTCCGTTTTCACATCTAGTCCAGGATGTGCAGTGTCATCTGTCATTTTACTGTTGGAGAGAAGACTTTTGGAAGATATGAATTGCACATTTATGTGGAAACACCGACAAAACTTTATCCCTAGTAAGTATGGGGCTTCCTGAATTCTCTCAGGAGGGCAGGGCACTCATCAGCTAAGCAACCATACTCACTGTACACAAATTGGGTCCCCATTTGGGGACCACGGGGAATGGAAGGCAGTGGACACGGAGAGCCAAGCCACTGAAATAGCTACTGTGGCACCATGGTGGCAGCTGCTGAGCCCCCAGCTTCTGAGCCTCCTGGATCCTTTCACATATGGGCACACAGGCACACATACACACAGACAGGGACACAAATTGATACAGGCAGGATGCACACATGGTGCACCCAGAGACACAGATACACACAGACACACAAGCATGCACACACACAACTACACACAGACACAAGCACACATGGTACACCCAGAGACACAGATACACACAGACACACAAGCATGCACACACACAATACACACCGTCACAAGCACACATGGTGCACCCAGAGACACAGATACACACAGACACACAAGCATGCACACACACACACACACACAATACACACAGACACAAGCACACATGGTGCACCCAGAGACACAGATACGCACAGACATACAGACACAAGTACACAGACGCACGCAGACCTCATTCCCTGGCTTCGCAGGAGCCTCTGCAGTGCAGGTACATGCCTTGGCCACCAGGTGTCACTGCATGAACCATATGAACCATGCTGGAAATCCGGTGCTGCTGCGGGCCGTTGTCAATGGGGCCACTTTCTGGATGACCTTTAATGAAAACAGAACTGCCAAAGCAGCTTGACAGCCAATTTTATTAGTAACGGAAAATCCATCATAAGACTCACTATAGAATTGCGCCGATTGGTTTCTCTTATCTGAGACGGTCACAGTAAAAACATCTAAAGAAAAGAATCAAAAATTGCCCACTTTATTGGGCTGCTATAAATTGATGGGAAAGGGCAATTTGAAATGGCATCCAGTCCTTCTGGCCATAAGCGTTTCGGTAAGGGGAGGTATTTAACTAGCTAATAAAGATCTTTTCTTTCAAATGCAGGTGGCAATGGCACCCGATTCCTCAGGTCAGATGCTGTATGCAAGAAATCGGGCAGATTCTTCTGCACCATTAGATTCAGATTCACCTCTGTGGCTCCCTGTACAGCAAGAACAATTACATCATTCTCTCCCGTGTAACCAGCATACTTAATAAGCCTTAAGTATGCATGCTCATGCCAACAGGTCCTACCACACAGGCAATCCGCACGTTCAGAAATCAAAAGCAGTTTGGCAATCTGACCTGCAGTGTCACGTGTCGCCTGCCTGTGGATACCGCTGAGGCTGCAGGCGTTTTGTGCGGGCTGAGCACTTCAAGGAGTCACATATTTGCAAAAGAAGTGGCTTCACCATTAATTAGCTTTATGGCACATCTCGTAGTGGAGATTTTTGTAGTCAAAGAGAGGGCAGAGAAGTGTCTGCTACCTTTGGGAATCAGATGTCAGACTGCTAATCCTATCATGGCTTGCTAAAGACATAGGTGTAAGCTAATGGAATAGGCTTTGTCTCATTGAAGCAGAAAAGAGAGTTATTGAGATGATACAGGGAAAGGTGGAGGTCAGGGCTCTGAGGCTGGGCTGAGGTCTAAAGTAGCCAGGCGTAGCACCTGCAGCTCCCAGAGCTTCTTGAGGATACTGTGGTGAGACCCTGTCCCTGATGCCCTTGGGTGCCAGGTGTGACTGTGGGCCCTGGAGCACTTGAGGTTATTGCCCCTGGAGTCACCTTGGCCAGCTGTCTCTTCTCCAGTTCACCAGTCCTCCTGCAGAGTCAAAGCCCCAGGGGAGTGTCCTGCTGGCTGAGGGAAGGGTGCACCTTTGCCCTGCAGCCAGAGGGCAGCCTCTGGACCTCAGTTTCCAGATGAAGAGGCTGGTCAGACGCCATCAGGAAAAGGTTCCAAAGCTGAGGGGAAGATGGGGGATGGTCAGCTACGAAGCCACAGGCACCCACTGCAGAGTGCAGGGCTTGGATGTGAGAGCGAGGTGTGTGTCCTGGCACCGAGGCATTCTTCACAAGCGTCCATTTTTAGGGGTGTGTCCAGTGTGGAAACTGAATGTGCTTGATGCTGACCTCTCCTGCCTGGCTGTGTGCTCTGATCCACTCCTGCCCGCCTGCCCCCTTCCCCTTCCTCGGGCACTGGGCAGCACCTCCATGGCATGCTTTGCAGGTGGTGCACCCGCCTCCACCAACTCCAGGGTGCTACCTTATAGTGGGTGCCTTCTTGGAACGGACAGGGTGCTCTCTGACTCCAGTTAGATGAACCTAGGCTGCACAGCTTTTGCCAAGCTCCCCAAAGCACTTGCTGAGCTGAGAATGTGGTGAAGACAGCTGGGTGGCTGTGCTGGCGACAGGAAGCAGCCTAGGGCAACTTAGGGGCTCCTCGTCGTCTCACAGTACAAGCTCATTCTCCTTCCCTCCTTGAGCCTTGGTGGGTGCTGTTCCCTGCCCAGAGCCTGCAGGCTTTCTGAGTGTCCTTTCTGAGTTCGCCCCAGCTGTGTGGGCCTGAGTTGCCCTTCTTGACTGTCCATGTTACCGACTTCATTTCACTTGCACCCGCCCTGCGAGCACTGGACTTTGGTTAAATGCATGTGCAAGCGTGTGTGCTTTTGTCCGCAGACGCCCAGAATGGCTCTTGCCTCCAGGAAGCCTTGTGCTCTTGTTTATGCTTCGCATATCAACAATGGAACAGTTCAAAGCTCGGGATCTGGATTGCGCTCTCTAAGGTGTGGTGGACTTCTCGGTGCCTAACAGGTGGCTCTGCCCTGCTGCTTAGCCCGAGACACCCGAGCTTAGCTTTTATTTATTTATTTATGTAAAGAGAGAGGGATATTGAGAGAGAGGGGGGATCAATTTCATTTAGTTTTTCACGTGGCTTTCATTGCTTTGACACTTCATTGTGTATGCAGTGCTGGGGTTTGAACCTGCAGCTTCACACATGCAGGACAAGCGCCATAACCTCTGAGCCCCAGCCCCAGCCCTGTGTGCTTAGCTTTTTAACCACTTACGGTTATGATCTGCCTTAGAACTGACTGAAGACTTACTTTTCAATAACAAAATGCCTTTCCTTAGCTGCTTGAAGGAACCAACCATATCCACTTTACACAAATTGGGTCCCTGGACACAAGATTTTGATTCTTAGTCAACAGTGGCACAAATGATGCCAAGGGAATGTTGTAGGCAGAGTTGGGAAAAGGCAGGGGTTGGCTTTTTGTTGTCTGTGAAAATTACAGGCAGCGTTTCCTGAGTCCGTTGTGTGCCAGGCCCTGTGACCTGTTTCGTACGGTGTCTGTGTCACTCTCGGCCCCTGTGGTGGGCAGCAAGGCTGCCCTGGACAGATGGGGAGGAAGGGCACTCAGCCGCAGTCCGCAGCTGCACATTGAGCACAGAGCCGCGCCAGCTCCAGGTTGTGCGTGCTTGTCCTTGTCACCTTCGTGTGCCACGGTGATCTGAATCAACTCCTCCGAGGAGAAGGAGGAGAGAGCCCAGACTCCAGTGCTTTGTGGGAGACGTCTGGGAGACCGATAAGCATAGCTCATGGACAGAGTGAGAACAGAGGTGTGGAAAGATGGGCACAGCTGGAGATGGAACCCACTGGAAGAATTCGCCACAGGCCAACCTCTGATGTGTGGAGAAGGTTGTTTATGTGACGGTGAGTGATTTGTAAAAAGTGTCCTGCTGTTTCTTGTCACCCTTGTTCCCGTGGCGGGAGACTCGGGATGGACACCTGCTCTCTTATTGATGTGTGTGTGTCTCTTGTCACACTCATCAACAGCCTCACCAGTGGAGGCGACAAATTGGATTCACAAGCGGACCCTGGTGAGGCCGCCACTCCAGGTGGCCATGGAGCGTGGTCTGGAGGCAGCTGTGCCTCCAGGGAGCTGGCCGAGCTATCCAGGGAGTGAAGCCTTGGGAGGAGGAAGCCAGGTGCACTGGGCTCTTCTCTCTCGTCGCTGCTGGGGAGAGGTAGCGATGATTTATCTCTGTGCTTGTGTCCAGATAATAACTCCTGCTTCTTAATAACTTCCCTCTGGCCATCAATAGCTCAAATGCAATAAAATTCTGCTAGCTGGCAGATGATGTTTTAGTCAGATGTGAAGCAATTTTACCACATCTGCGTGTGGATAACCCAGGGCTCTGTCCGTGACCAAGTGCACCACTGGGCTAGGAAGGACATGTGAACAGCTCTCAGCACCGGTAGAGGAGGCCCAGGATGCTTAGAGGGGCAGCGCTCTGTTCTAACCACTGTTCAGGTCGTCCTGGTGCTGGGAGGTGCGGACTCTGTGTGGGACCTTGCGGGGAAGGGACAGGAGGCCAACCGCGGCTTTCCAGGCTTGTGGGTGGAAGAGCCTGGGTCTCGGATCCAGAGCGTGTTCCTGCCTGGGTTTTGGCTGGCTGGTTGCAGCACCACCCTCAGCAAATCTCCTAACTTCTCAGATTCCCAGGTTTTCCTCTCTAAAACCCCTGGGAGAAATCTAATAGTTAAGCAATAGGACAAAGCAGTGACCTTGGGGACAAGTAGGAGGGGATGCACAGGCAGGATTCAGAGGACGTGCTGATGTGGCCGCAGCTGTTCACGAAGGCAGCCCAGAGCCGGGACCTCTGCGGCAAAGGCGTTCAGTGCCCAGAGGTGAGCTCCTGAGCAAGTCCATGGCACGTCCCTCAGGTTGTTTCCCCTGTACTGGGGAATCAAACCCAGGGCCTCAGGGGTGCCTGCAAGTGCTCTCGCATTGAGCCCCATCCCTGCCCTAGACTGTCCTGCTAACGGAGAGTTAGTTTCACTTCTCTCTCTCCTGTCTCAGAATACCCTGAAGATGCTGAGCAAAGGACTCATAGTTACAGGTTTAATGGAGGTGCTGACCATGTCTGGGGAAGTGGCTTTCATACTGTTTATTAGGGTCCTTGTGATAGACAGCCTATTCATCACGTCCACTGGTGAGTGGACATTACACTCTCCTAAGGACAGCAATTCAACCAAGTTCTCCAGGTAATTACCCAGTGTTCCCTGCCCCTAGTTCCCGTCTGTGTCTGTACTGGTCCTTCTACTCCCCTCCTTAAGCTTGCGGTTGCTCTCACGGAAGCTCCAACCTCCACACTGATAAGGCTCCGCTCACCCTTACTTGGTTTTCCTGACTGCACGAAAAAAAGCCTCAGTCACAGCGATGGCTCCACTGCATCTGCTGCAGGCAGCAGGGCTGCTGAGCACCCAGGGCCTTTTCCCAGCACCGGGCAACTCCTAAGTACTTCAGGATGCGCCCATCCACTGTCACCCACGTTAGTCTCCTTCCCAAGCAAATAAGAGCAGAACAGAGAAGCTGCAAAGTCACTTCCTGATGTGGAATGTCCCGTGCTGCATGACTGCAATACTCTGAACCCATATGTGTAGTCTGAACCCCGTTGCCCCCAAATGTGACTGTATATGGATAGAGCATTTTTACCAAGCAATTGAGGTTGAATGGGCTCAGGGAGGTGGAGAACTGCAGACTTTGGGGAAGGGAAGGAACCCCAGGTGTGCACATGATCAGGAGAAAGGGCACAGGAGGACACAGAGAGGATGCAGCCTTCTGCAAGGCCGGACAGTGCTCCGCAGCAACAGCCCTGCCACACCATGTCCTTGCACCTCCAGACCTGAGGCCGCTCAGTCAGCAGTCTGTGGCACTTCACTGTGGCCGCCCTTGGAAATGGGTACAATGCCAGCAGGAGCTACGTGAGTAGGTGCAGGGAGAGCTACAGAAGGTATGAGGTCATATCAAAATGCTCAGAGCTCGCCCTGCCTCTGTGCCTTGTGCATGAGCTAGTGGGATGTTCCAACATGAAAAGTCGCAAGGACCACCATAGGTGACAGCAGCTGGAGTAAAAATGTGAGCATTAGGCCACATGGACTCTGAACAGCCCTGTGCCCTTCCCACCGGACCTGCTCATCGGTGAGATGGTGGCCAGCCCTGGAAATCAGCTCTCCCGTGTCACACTTCTGCAGTGAAAGCATTGTTTGATCCTCTGCCACGTTGCTGGAAGGTTTAAGTTTCTCTTTGGAAGTGAATAATTGCCTGGGGAGAACTGGGCATGAATGAAGGTGCTGGCTAAGGAAGTTAGTTTTCTATGATCCAAATTTAATGCCAGCTTTTCTGTTGTGTCGAAGTGACCATAATTGTCCCTTTCGTCTCATTTGTGAGAGGCTGCAGGCCACAGCATGAGTTTCACCCCTCCATTCCGCTCAGCTCTTTGGTCAGCTGATTGTCAGTGGACATCACGTGGCTATGATCACCAGTGCTGCCTCTGATGGGCTTCCCACCCACAGCTCACAGGTCCTCAAGAGTTTAGGAGGAAAAACAAAATCTAAAAGAAAAACAAAAACTTAGGTGTGCCCCTAGAACAGATAGCCTGGTAGTGTCTTACCAAGGAGCTGATTCGGTCCACATAGTACCTTGGGGCACAGAGGCAGGTCAGTGTCAACATGCCAGGGTCCTAAAGGGAGAACAGGGGTGAAGGGAGGGAGAGAGCAGCCAGGAGACAGGCAGGAGCCAGGGTGAATGAATGCATGCCTGGCACAGGTGTGGTCCTGTGAATGGGCATGTGCCAGGGCTATGCCAATCACGGGGCAGAAAAGGACTTAGAGCTGTCTGTTCTACCACAGCCTCTGCAGAAGGGCCTTGGAGAGGAGGGGCCATGGTGGCCTAGGGTGGGAGGTGAGGATCCAGGCTCCTCTGAGCCAGGATTTGATCCTCACCATCAGCAAATCTTTCCACTAAGCTCTGGTGAAAAGGCTGGGGCTTGACCGCCTGCTCTGCCATTCACTAGCTTTGTGGCTGTGTGCAAATAACAGAAAGAGAGAGAGAGAAGGAGACGGAGGGAGGGAGGCTGAGAATTGTCATTTCCTCTTCCTTTAGAGGACTTTGAATGGAGACAGTGGCCCTGCTGAGAGTAGACAGGGTGGTATTAAGACTGAGGGTAAATCCTAGAATGTTCTCTGAGACATGGACACACATGCAGACGTGGCTCTTCCCTTCCCTGTAGGCACCTGGCGCTCAGGAGAAGCGGGCAGAGCTGGAGTTCCACTCTCCTGGTACTGCTCTTACCAGCCGGGTGCAGCCTGTGGACCCACCCCTGCCCACCACCCCATCATGATGTGCTTACTGGGATCTTTGCTCGCACCAGGCATGAACCTCATTCCTCATCTTCTAGTGAACCCGGACGCTGGTGACCTTATCGTTATTTGTAGGATGTGGACCCCAAGCCTTAGAGAGCTTGTGACTTTTATCAGACCCTAAAACTCATAAGTGGCAGAGACTAGGTATGCCTCAAATGGTTGAAGACTCATGAGAAAATATTGTGTATACATTAAGAGCGAACTTGGGACCCAAACCTTCCAACTACTCAGCTGTGGGCAAAGTTCTTCAGAAATCCTGAATCTTCCCTTTATGGCTGGGTAAACAGGGCTTAGAGCCAACCAAAACGTCATCAGATTCTTCCATGCACGTGTTTTGCGCACCCTTGCATGTGTAACACACTTGCACAATGCTATGGAACTTGAATCACCAAAAGATCTGCAGTGACCCTGTTTCTCTCTACTTTGCCACCTAACACAACAAAAAGTGTTTAAACACATTGAATAAAAATTAAAACCAGGCTGGGGGTAACCAAGGCTTGGGAAGGAATGGAATAAGGCAATTTTAAATTACCATAGCAGCTTCTTTACCAGCGTTTAAAGGCAATTAGCAAGCATGGAGAAAGAATTCTAAACACGGGGAACTTCTCCATAAACAAAAACTCACTACTCCAGGAAGCTGGGGCCCAAAGATGCTCACTGCACAGGGCTGATGCTGAAGATTTCCACGGGTCTGCAGAACGTCTAAAGTGCATAATAATAGCGCATGTGGTAGGGCCCTTGTGTATGCAGCACTTCCCTCCACACAGCACCCCCCTACTGCATGGGGTGGGCACCGCAGTGAACTGAGGGATGTGATTCACCCCAGGCCTCATGGGGTTCTTACTCTTCTTGCGTCTTTTGTGCTCCACCCTGAAATCCAGAGGTTACAGATGCAGTTAGGAAGAATTTGTACTTATTTAGTAGCAGGGTGGACGGCAAGTCTCTCCAAATAAATGTGCCCTTGAATTGGAGTTCCTTTCCACACGTCGCCCCTCTCTCTCACTCCATCAAGGATGCTAACGCACAATTAAGATGAGCTTCGGATGGTAGCGATTTAATAAAGCTCATCGCCCTGAGCCACTGGTTTATGACAGGAAGTGCTTTTATTTTACTAATGTATATAGAACCCTAACAATACAGCCGAGAATTTAACTCAAATTTAAGAAATAATTGAAGAGGCGCTGGTAACTTGATAAAGAGGAGGAGATAAGCAACTCACAGAGGCTGATTTGAGGAAAAGTGAGAGGCAGGTCTGAAAGGGAAGGTTGCTATGGCAACGCCAGAATTCACCTGTTCTCCACAGTGACGCTCAAGGTCAGAAAGGCCCCAGTCCCAGTTGGGCCCACTGGAACTGAGCGAGGTATGCTGTGCAGTTCTCTCCCAACGCACTGTGGGGTTTGTAGATCTCTTCAAAACAGACTTCCCTGTTTTTAATCTTTTTTACCTCCTGGGACCCTTTTCAGTCTCCCTCATTCCTGTACTGTCCATCATTCCACTCCATCTTTGGGGGGGGGAACTCTATTCTTTTGCTCTTAAATTGAATCGAGTTTTTCATTATGCTGGACTCAGGACTCTGCAAGTAATAGGTGCATTTTTAAACGATGACAAAAAACCTAAAGCCAAAGAGCTGTAGATATATTCAGAGGTGCCCCAGGGATGCCTTCAGAAGTGGGAAGCCACAACAGTCGCTTTGCACAGAAGAGTCCTCCTGTTGCAGAGCAGGGGTTGAGATGAAATCTCCAGGGCTCTCGACGCCAGGAGGGGATGAGATTACAGCTCACTTCCACTGCATTATTAAAAGTTTTATTTATCATCAGCAAGAGCTTTATTTATGATTGGCAAGAGCTTGACTGGGAGGAACCACACCTTATGTAACTGAGATTGCTGGGGAACATAGGGAGGAAGAACATAATTATCATGCTCAGTAATTAGCTCTTTTGGCACAAAGTGAAGCTTGCAAGGGTAAATCATGAGTCCTGCTTTTCTGTTCTGGCCTGGTCCCTAATTCCTTAGTCACTTTGGGGGAATAACCATTCTTTTAGTTGGCTTTTCATCATTGTGACCAAAAGGTCTGACAATAACAACTTAGAGGAGGAAATGTTTGTTTTGGCTCAAGGTTTCAGAGGGTGAGCCCATGGCCATCTCCATAACTCTGGGCCAAAGGCGAGGCGGAACATCATGGTGGAGCAGTGTGGGGAAGGAAAACAGCTCAGGACATGGCAACCAGGGTGCACAGAGAGAGCTCTGCTCAACAGGGACGAAATACAAACTCCAAAGTCATGCCCAATGACCCACCCCCAGCCACGCCCTTCCCACCTCCTCGCCACTCCATGTCATAGTCTCTTTAAATTCCTAATTCCTCACGTTGATAGGGAACAGACTGATGTGAATGGTGGGAGCATGAGTTTAGGAGAATAATTCTACAAAATAGGCCCACTGTGATGACTCCAACACACTTTCTTTCCCAAAAAGCAATTTACCTGCAGGTCCCTTCCTGGCTTAACTGGACAGACTACGTCACATTCCTCAGCAAGCTACCTTTTATCTGGAACAGAATAATGTCTACAAGCAGAACCCAAGTTACCCTAAAGGGGGAAACTTCTGTGACCGGATCTTGAAACTCAGTGAGGTAAAGATAATTCCTCCTAACCAGAAACACTGTTAGCATATATGGTTAAGGAGTTGGAGAGGTGGCTCAGCAGTAGAGTGATTGCCTGGCACTTGCAAGGACTGGGTTCAAACCCCAGTACCACATATGCAGCTAAGTGTTGGAAAAACAGAAACCAGATGAAAAAAATTAATTCTCTTTCTTTCACTCTGTCTCTTAAAAAAAGGTACGGTTAAGAATCCAATGAGAACCAGTCAGCATGGCCCGGGTGACCTAAAGTCACAATGGCAGTGAAAATTTGAAAGTCTGATGTGGTCTTGCTGTCATTCAAAAGTCAAGAGGTAGACCTGGGCAGGACTCTCCAGAAACTTCTCCTGGATCCTCAATAAAACTTAAGTGCAAGAGAGGCATATTGTCCCTCTCCTTTCTGAGCAAACCTCTCTTTCCCCTTGAGAGTGTCCCCTTTCCTTTTCCTTATCCCTTCAGTAAACTCATTCCTATCTCTGAGAAACATGTCTGGAATCTTTATGATTGATTGCAAGCATTAGGGTTTGAAGGAGTTCTTTCACTGCCTCAGCTGCCCAGAAGTCTCCAGCTCCACAACAAAATCTATCCATCCATTAGGTTACAGCCCTCAAAGTCTAATCCTATCACTTCTGAACATTCCTGCACCCTTTCACACATGAGCCTTTTGGGAACACCTCATATCTAAACCATTACAACATCTCCCCTGTGTTAATTTTTACCTTTTGCTTTATGCAATGTAGTAATGTACTTTAGAAATAGCAGGTCCTTGAAGGAGAGCTCTCTTATTTAGTCATATAAAGGACCGAGCAGCTTACTCTCTTTTGTGGGTATTTATTTTTTCCATATTTGTACTGGCACGTTATAACTGTACGTGACGGTGGGATTCATTGTTACACATGTGTGTCAGCATATTCCCTTTCACAACTTACTCTTCCTCTGGCATTTGCTTTTTTTTTTGTCTGTAAAAGGATAATTTTTCTGGTGGGTGAGAAAGGTGATCTAAAATTTTGGGTGTCGTATCCTTATAAGGACACGATGTATACGGATATAGACTACATCCCTTCATCTATTTGCCCTTCCCTTTCCTTGGTGATTTCCCCCTGGATTTCTGAAGTTGTCCTTTGTAACTTCCTAGTTGCGATTTATGCACTCCTTTCTTCCTCCAGGATACAGATGCAGCTGTGCCAGCTCCTGTCCCCTCTGGCAGTGTGTGGCGCTGGTTTCCTGGCAAGGACTTAAGATGTTTGGCATACATTGTGACTTGGAAATAAACTAGATGGGGATTTAACCTAAGCAAGTCTATTTCCCAAATGAATTGATGTTTATCATGATGGGAATTTTAGAAGTTGTCATAAACAACGACTGGCGGGTGGAGCATCGCTGTAGACGTCAAGAAGCTAAATGTGGCTACTGCCAGCTCACGCCCGCACAGCCAGTGGGCACTTGTGATCTGGTGGTTTCCCCAGCACCAAGGCACAGCCACCTTCTATTATTCCCAGATAGCTCATGACATCTAGATTCCCTTAGTGTTTCAGGGCACAGTCACATCAGATGGAGTTAAGCTGGCAAGGTAGATGTCAGTCATGAATATTGCAATCTGGGAGAGAAAGCGCTGGAGTAGAGGAGAGAGGAGCATCAGCTCTGCTGCAGTGGGGGAAAGCTTGGAAGTGATGGAAGGAGTTAGAAGAGAGGAGTCAGTGGAGAGGTTGGCCAGTGTGGTTAGGCCATCTGCCCTTGCTAATTGTCACTGACTCAAGTTACCTTCCCAGTAGAGACTGGGAAATGGGGCCCTGCCCTGCTGGCTGACTCCATTTTGAAGGGTGGCTCCAGGTTCCTGAGGAAGGCAGCTGTGGTCAGAACCCAGAAAGAGGCTGGGGCAGAGAGAGGGCTCACAAGGCTCTGAGGAAAGGGAGGCCTGGGACCTCCAGCAGGAAGGAGTCTGTGTGAAGTTCAGTAGAGCAGGGGGACCGTTTTGTTCACACTGAACAGTTCATGTGAACATGTGATGTGTGGAAGCAGGAAATTTCTTGCAAAGTTTGTGTGGATTTATCACTGGTCCCTGGCACAAAATACAAGGATGAACTAATGCTTGGCTAAGAAAAATGACAGGGTGCAAGCCAAAATTACAGACGTTAAATAAAAATAAAGAGGATGGGGTGGTGTCACGGGAGGGTGGAGAAGACAGTTACAGCTGGGAAAGGCCACGCAGCCCACCTAGCATGCCTTGGAAAGCTGTTTCAGCATGCTGCGTCCTCGTTGCAAGCCTTAACTTGTCCGGTTTGGTAATTTTGTCTGTATTGTTCTTCTCACTTCATTTTCTCAGAATCTGAGGTGGAGGCATTGGGACATTGCAGAAAGTTAAAAAACTTAGGTTCCCATCGTGGTTCATCTGATTTTCTCTTTAGATGACCAAACTCAGAGCCTCTTATGCAAATAACACTACAAATGATTGGCATCGCTGGAGATGGCTGGAGATGCTCAGTCAGTGATGGCCATGACTAGCACTGTTCGTTGTGAAACGTGGAATATCTTGAAAAAGTTCAGGGTCCTCGTGTAGGTTAGCTTCTTGAGAGACTTCAGTACAGTTGCTCCTCTGTGTCTGTGGGTTCTGTTGCAGAGGATTAAGCAACTTTGGATCAAAAATATGTGGAAAAAATGTTTCTATATTGAACATTACAGACTTTCCCCCCTTGCCATTATTCCTAAACTGTATAGCTACTGCTTCTATAGTATAATCATCAGGGTGTCCAGTTGGGGTCCAGGTCTTTGGTGTCCCAAACAAGCAATTGAGCAAGACATACACAAGCAACAGGCAAAGTGCAGATTTATGGATGGTGAAGATGGAAGTAGATCTCAGTAAGGCAGAGCAGAGCCAGTGGAGCAAGAAAGAGAGCTCAAGTCCTCAGTGTCTGGAAATCAGTGCAATCAGTGTCTTATATACTGAGCTGTTCTTTCCTATGTGAACCAAATTGAAGACCTTACTCCATTTGCTCCTGTTTGTTACCATATAATACCTGATTGGAATAGTGTCCAATTTCTCCCAATGTGTACTATAGAAAGCTGGTGCAGACAGCTTCCTCGCTGCCTCCCTCCTGCCAGGCTGCCAGGTTTGAGCCTGAGAAGGGTGCACTGCAGGACACAGTGATCTCTCTTCATCCACACTATGCTGGAAAGACTCAAAATTTCCCCCATTTACCTGGCTAGCCAAACCCACAGCCCTTTACTCTTGGCGCGATCTGGGCCTTGAAAACAAATCTGCACTCTTTCTTGGAACACCAAAGGTGCTTCTCAGCTTCTCATCACAGTGACCAAAATACTCAACAAGAACAGACAGAGGAGGGACAGTTTATACTGGACTCATGGTTTCAGAGTTTCAGTACATGATTAGCGGGCTCCAAGGCAGAAACATCATGGTGGAAAGGCATGGTGGAAGAGATCTGCTGAGCACATGGGAGCCAGGAAGGAGAGAGGAGAGGAGAGGAGGGGAGGAGAGCAAAGAAACCAGGGACAAGATATAGCCCCCCAAAGCCGATTTCCTCCAGCCCTCCAGCCATGCTTACCTGCTTATAATTATCACCCAGTATCTCATTCAAATTCTTAATGAATTGAATGGATTTAACCACCAATGAGGTCATCTCTCTCATAATCTAATCATTTCACCTCTGAGCGTTCTTGTATTGCTTAGCACATGAGCTCCTTGGAGGACATTAAAAATCCAAACCACACACCACAGGAAGTTTCCTATTTGGGTGTGAGTACTGAGATCCACTCCTTTACCTATAATTCTCATTTTACTATTTTCTTTTCTTTTCTTTTCCTGAGACTTTTATTTTGGAGCAAAATTTCTGTTTGCATTAAAGTTTCTGAGATGATGTAGAGTTTCCATGCATGCCCTACTCAGTTCCCTTCACACTAACATCCAATAATCCCAAGTTTGTCAAAACTAAGACAGCAACACTGCCACCTCACGACTCAATTCCAGCCCCCTTGGTTTCCCCACTAACGTTCTCTTTCCTGTCCCGGGATCTACTCTGGACGACCACATTGGGTTTAGTTGTTGATTCTTTAGTTTTCTCCTGGGTAACACTGGCAAGGTGTCCTGCAGAATGCTCCCCAAATTGTGTTCCTCAATGTTTCTGTCAGGAATGGACAGGGGTCATGGGAACCTGTCCCCTGACTCCTCTGCTACGTCAAAGACCTAAAGGTGCTTGCAACCAAAGAGAATTTTGGAGAGGAAACTGGTGTGTATCTTTGGAGAGGGTGCTCAGTGCTGTGAGATCCAGCTTTTGACTTGGGGAAGGGTTGGTCTGTGCTGTCCTCCCACTCAAGGTCAGGTGGGGGCTTCCTAGGACCCTTGGAGAGCTCTGACATGTGCTCTGGAGGCCCTGGAGGGCAGGACTCTGGGGAAAGATGGCCAGGGTCTTTCTGAGTTGGGCAGAGCAGAGCTAAGGGCCTCGCTGCTGTGCAGGGACTGACACCTGTTCTGCAGGCATCCTGGGCAGGGCAAGATGAGTGCCCTCTGTAGACCAAATGCTGGTCAATGTGGCAGTCCTGGATGCTCTGCCTTGGGACCACCAGTGGGAATGGAGCGCTCAGTGACAAGGCATGGAGGTGCCCATAGGAGGTTCCTGGCAGCGGGTCCAGACTGATCTGAGATAAAGTTTCATAGGCTCCAAGTAAGGAACTCAGAAATTGGGTAAGATTTCATTAGTGTAGATTTCCCATTTTATTTTTTGAAATACCAAACTCTTTACCCTACAGTGAATGTTACATTACATATTTATGTAACCATGTGATTTATCAGCTAAAAATGGAATATATTGTCATTCTACATAAGTTAAAATATTTGTTCACATGAAAACCTATCCTTTTTGGGTAAAGACCGAATCTTTTAAGTGTGACTGGGAAGTTACAAAATGTTGTCTAGTACTTTGACTTGACCTAAAGAGGTATAAGTTTATTTTTGTATCATCAGGTTTCCTTTTTTTCTTAAAATTTGTATTTGAGTTCATTCACGTGAAGAATACACTGTCCTGTCTGCTGTTGTCCTCTGCCTTTCCCTCAGCCCACTGCTACCCTTGCCAGTCACTCTCTATCCCTGCCCTCAGCCCACTGCTACCCGTGCCAGTCACTCTCCATCCCTACCCTCAGCCCACTGCTACCCTTGCCAGTCACTCTCTATCCCTACCCTCAGCCCACTGCTACCCATGCCAGTCACTCTCCATCCCCCCTCACCCCACTGATACCTGTGCCAGTCATTCTCCATCCCTGCCCTCAGCCCACTGCTACCTGAGGCAGTTGCTTTACATCCCTACCGCAAGTAGCTGGCACGATCTGCTGATAGAGTGGTTTGGCTTACAGTTGCAGTGCGTGATGAGCTGGCCCCTTGCTGTGGGCAAGGTGGTGAGTTTGGGCACACTGTCAAGATGGAGGCCCAGTGGGGAGTGAAGGAGCTCACTGTATGGCTGGGAAGTGAAAAAAGAGTAGAGACAGAAGTCACAATCCCCACTGAAGAGTTTCCCCTACCTGCTGAGGTTTCCCCCACCTTCTGATGGCCCCAAGCTGGGGAACAAGCTTAACACGTGGCCTTTGGGCCGTCCCAGATCCAGCCTGTAGAGATGCATGAGCTTCCCTTCCTGACCCTTGGGTGTGTGTGGGCCGCGACTCCTGCTGTGGCTCTTAAGATCTGTCTGGGTCCTATATACGGTTTCAAAAGGCCCTGTAAACCTTCTGTACTGTTGAAGGAACACCTGTGTGTCTGTAAGGAGTAAATCGCACCAATGAATCCCCCTGAAACCACTGTGGCGTGCGTTACAGATGATGATCAGTCCCATTTTCCCAGCTACAGCGAGCACAAGGCGTGCTACTGAGGGAATTGCCTGCCCATCTCAACATGTTTCGCTGGCAGAGCCACAGGGATGGAGAGGACTCTTCCGTACATCACACCAGTTGCCAGGAGAATCACTTTGAGGACTTCTCGACACTTTTCTCTTTTAAAATTATTTTCCTATTTCTTTAAGGAACACAGTTAATTAGGTACCCCAGCACGCAAGGCTGGCAAGACTTGTCTTCACCCCAAAATTTCTGTTTGGTTTTATCCCTTATTTGACTTCCTATATTCCTGGGTGCTTACCAGTTTTACCTCTTTGATTTTTAATCACAGGAAACAGCAAAAGGTGTTACCGAGGCAGTCCTGTCTTATCAAATGAGAAGTCTTGCCCATGGATCCTCGGCACTTGCAGATGTGAGTTCTGGACAGTCTCCCTGCCCCTTCCTGCCTGATGAGATGGTCCCAAAAGCATTTTCCATGAAGCCAACCAGGTGGCTCTCCCTCTGTCAGGATTACTTCTTGGTGCAAACTGGGCTTTACGAAAGGGGAGTGACCCTCCTATGGTGTGTAGCACTGCTGTGATTCCATTATTGGAAATCAGGGCCACAGGATCAGGCTCACACTGTCTATCAAATGGCTATGAACAGGAAAGTGGTTTGGTGTCCCCTTGCTCATGGAGGGCTGCTGCCTCTGCAGCTCTGCTAGAGAACCAACATGAGGAGGAGACACAACTTGGGTCAAGATCACAACTCAGACAGGCTTGGCTGATGGAACATGGGACGGTTCCCTGAAGGTGCTCCAAGCGTGTAAACACCCTGCTGGCTGGCGGGGCCCTCCTGGTTTGCTGGCAGTGTTGAGATTGGGCATGTGTTGTCGCCAAGGATTGCTGACCACCACCTCTAACCATGCATGTTTACTATTCAGAAAACATTTGAAGAAATGCAGCCACCTCGGTGATGGGTGAGGGTGCATCTATGAGCAAAGCAGGGCACACCCCCTTGTCCCTGGCACTCTAACTCATTTTAGTTCGTGCATCAACCCTTGGATATCAAATTGTGTGGAATCACCTGTTTACACAGCGCTTGCTGTGTTAGGTATTATGAGTGGCGTGGAGATGATCTAAGTATATGAGAGGAGGTCTGTAAGTTATGTGCACACTATGACATTTCATGTATGCAGCTTGAGCATCCATGGACTATGGTGTCTGTTGGGCTCCTGGAACCAACCACTGATCCTCAGGGACGACCGGACACCCAAAATCAGGGCTTCTTCAGTGGTCAGAGAACAAGGTCTAGTGGAAAAGAGACTAAGCCTTAAATCTCATAGGGGTAGCAACACAGACACAGCCTGTGAATAGACTTCAACTCCAGCAGGGGCCTCTGGGAGCCCCTGTACACACACACACACACACACACACACACACATGCATGCACACATGCACAAGCACACACACCACACAAACACATAGACACACTCACAACACACTCATGCAGTCACACGCACACATACCACACAAACACACAGAGGCAAACGCACACACACCACATAAACACACTGACACTCTGTATGTGTATAATACTTCCTGATTTTGAGGATTGTTATATTAGAATAGAGAATGTCTTTGTTGTTTACAGAATTTCTTTGTTATACAGAACTCCTTTGTTCTGAGAAAGTCTTCGGAACCTTCAGTGACAGAGTGTCTTAATGTATCTAACTTCCTCTTAGACAGTATGGGGAAAACGGATAGTATGCAGACATGGACACTGAAAGACAAACGGGGAAAAATGTAACAGCTTATGAATTAGGGATTCAGGGGTAAAAAGCACATGGAACACCTTTTGCAATATTTTTGTGACTTTTCTTAAGTTTTAAAAGACAGCAAAGTCATTAAGCCTAGTGGTGGGCGTGGTGGCTGTCTTCCTTTCCCTGGCTTTGCCCTGGCCCTGGTACCTTGGGAGATGCCTCTCCTTCTTGGTAGCTGAAAGAAGGGTGTTTGGGGTGGGGGCCTGCTGTCCCCTCTGCCCTCTACCTCATTTTTTATATGTACAATTGACATTGTACTAGGTGACATCAATATCAGGTGAAATCGGCGGGCAAGCAACAGAGTGGTAGGTCTTTCAAAACCTCCAGAGATCTTAGGACAGGATTGTCGCAGGCCGTCCTGTCTCAAATTCCTGGAGCCACACTGACAGCTCATATGCTATTGAGTTTCTTCAAGTGTGGACAGTGGAGTCGCTTTGCTGTGTGGGCTCCCACTGCTCCTGCAGGGCTTCCTGCTTGGGTGATGTGGAGTCTCTGCACTCTGACACTTCCTCCACTACCAGAATCTCTGGACGGATCCTCCTGTGGGAATTAAGAGTGAAGCTCCGTTGAGTCCGAGATGCTGGCGGGATCTGTAATTCTTTTCTTTTTTTTTTCAGGGCTGAGGACTGAATTCAGGGCCTTGCGTGTGTTAGGCAAGTTCTCTGCCACTGAGCTAAATCCCCAACCCCGGGATCGGTAATTCTTAAGAAGGCACAAGACACTGTCAGTATCTTAAATTCGTGTAGAAGAGTCATCCGTCTGGAATTTCTATCCGTAGTATAGCAAAATGCTTGCAGATGACTTCTGATATTTGACAGTTTGTACATAGTGTACATTTGGTTGCTCTACATATCCTTTAGATCATAAGAGTAATGTGCCATCCAATTCTCAGTTTATTCGTAAAATTCTGCCCTCTATACCTTAAACCTGTATCTCATTTTAGGCTTGAATAGAACTGAATAGAATTCTGTTTCATTGTCTGAATTTATTTTTGTCTCATATAATTGGAGGTTAGAAACTTTTATTTTTTTAAAAGAGAGAAGGATGGTGAAAGAGAGAGAGAGAGACAGAGAGAATCAATTTTTATTGAGTTTTCCACATGGCTTTCGTTGCTCTGACACTCAGTTGTTCACGTAGGTGGTAGGGTTTGAACCCGTGAAATTGCGCATGCCAGGCAAGCGCTGTAATTGCCAAGCCACCAGTCCAGCCCCAGAAACTTTTAGATATGCTATGGAAATGTATGCAGATTTATATAGAACAATGCATCTCCAGAGTTCTTTATTGTGAAACCAAGGGGTTGGTGCACGGTAGGTACTCAGGTATTTATTATTATTCCAGGATTGCATCTAATTTTCCAGAGAACTGGTAGTTGATGATTACCTGTCTTTTCAAAGTTGAAGTATCAATTACACAGAATAAGCTTGTGGTGCTTAGTTCAATCTAGCTCAAACTCAGGAGCAGCATTATGGGTTAACCTGGTAAAAGGGAGAATAGTAGCAGCTAGCGATTGCTCACGTGAGCAGGATGGTGCAGGCATAGGCAGTGTATCCGTCTACACCTGAGCGCAGCGAGGCAGACGCTGCTGCTTGCTGACTCTGTTCAATGAGAAGACCCAGGCAAAGGTCAGGTTGCTCTGCTGGTGGGTGTCCTCCTCCCAGAGTCTGTGGCTCTGTGCTACTTTTCTTCCTCGGAGTGTGATCTGGGGAGTGGACATACCCCCGAACATGGGACATTGTCCCAACCTATGGGAAGGTGTCATTTCCAGGTGGATGTCCTGCTCTGGAGTGTGAGATTCCTGAAGTAGCCCAGGGTCCCTTGCGGTGTGGTCAGAGCTTGGTGGAGGCTAGTGCCTAGAGGGCGTTCATGGTGGCTCTAGTGCTGTCCTTCAAACACCACGGTTCTCCTCCCCAGCTCTTGGCAGGATTGCATTCCTCAACTTCTCTCCTTGCCCAGCTTCCAGGTAGGACATGCCGCTGGACTGACCTTGGCCAATGGAGTGTGAGTTGCTTGATGAGGAAGAATGTGATGAACTTCCCATCCTTCTCTTTCTGCTGACTCAGAAACTGGCAAAATTCCAAAAGGTGCGAGAGGGCGAGGTGGGGACCAGCCCTCCAGCACCTGCCCTGCCCCAGTGGGGAGGCAGAGGGAGCCAGGACAGCTTTGCTGTGTGGTCCCACTGAGCATGTGGAATGATTTGTTCCTGGATCCCACCCTAGCCGATCCTGAGTGGCTCTGCCTTCTGAGAGGAAGTGGGAAGTGCCAGCACCCAGTCCAGGCAGAGATGGGTGTGAGGAAGCTCAGCTGGGAGCATCCATGTCTGACCCGGAAGTCCTCAGGTCTCTGTAAGGGCAGACAGGGTTAATGCTGCTGCTCCTGATGCAACTCTTCCAAACTCCAGGAGTTCTGAGGCCACCAAGCCTAAGAAGATTAAGAACCAGAATTGTGCATTGCATGAAATAAGCTCCCCAGGAGACCCCAGAATGACCTTGTGAGGCTACTCAGAGACCTTGGTTTCAAGGATTGGCTTGAAATTCTCAGGGTTTGCAGTTGGGAGTTTGCTGGGCTTCCCTGCTCCTCAAGGAAGTTAGACTTCATGTTTTGGTGCTGATAAGAGCAGGCTGGAGCGGACTCTTTTTTGCTCATGGGGTCTCTGGGGACTCTGAATCCTCCAGGAACCAAGTACTGTGTTGGAGCAGCCTGGACCTTCTGGGGACCAGGCAAACCAGCTGATCATGGATTTAGAGTGTGTCCTAGGGCCCACGGCCGCATCACTGGCTCCTGGTCTGACTACAGCGCAGCAGGTGGTGCAGTGGAGGGCCTGAGTAGTTCTTTGCTGAACAACTTAGCAGGTTAGACTTTGAGTCATCCTCCCCACCCCCAGGCACCCCACTTTCACCCACCATGGGGGAGGAGAGTGAAAGCGCTCCCTGGAGTAAGTGGTAGTCCGTGGGAGAGCCTGGGTCACTTTAGGACTCAAGACCCTGCGATCATTTCCCCATTTTACAAGAATCCATTCAGCACTGAGGAGGTGGAGGAAGCCAGGCGGGGAGCCAGTGTGGGAGCCACTGCACTGACATGGGGACGCAGCAGGAGCCGGGAAGTCCTGTGGACTCTTTGCTTGGCCTTGGCTACTGCTGGGACACAGCAGGAGAGGAGGCCTTGTCCATGGCAGGTCTCAGGTCTGTGTGACCAGCAGAATGGGGCTTCACAGGTAGAAGCAGAAAGGGTCACAGAGGGCAAGTGTGTATGCATGGCAGATGGAGGGGCGGTGATGCCGACTCAGGAAGCGGGATCTGCAGTCAGGTCCCGTCTAGAGAGAGTTCACCTGGAGTCCAGAGTTGGAAATAGAGAGCTTGGAGAGGGCAGCAAAGGTCACATGAAAATGCTTTCTGCTTCTCAAAAGCAAAGACGCCGTCGTTAGTCACGTGCATTGACTGTTCCTCTCTGTGGCTGATGAAAGTACTCAACAGTTTGATTTTAAAACATTGCTTAGCTTTTGATTTGTCGCCTGATCACCCTCTGAGGCATAAACTTGAAATTGTAAATATAGATTCAACCCTTGATTTTTACCTAGTTTTCAGGCAAGAAGAATAATGAACACTTAAGGGTGTAGCTATGATTGCCTGGAATTGAAGTGGCTGTTTATTTTGCAGAATCCCGTCATTTCATCAGGCAGCTCTCGCCTGCCCCGTGATGCCCGTTTCTCCTGCAGACGGTCAGGGGGACAATGCTCTGCGGAGCACCCGCGCTTATTCCCCTTCACTGAAAGCTGTTGCTGTTCATATTTGAAAATCGGCTCAGGCGGACACTGCAATTTGCTGAAATCAATATAATTAGAGAAAAAAATTGATGTACTGAGAAGAAGACAATGCAGGGAACTGTGGAACAAGATTGAGATGCTTAATGGGCCGCACATCTTCAAAGACAAGGACTTGAACCTGCTGGAACCAGGACTTTTGTAATGGAAATTTTACTTTAAAGCTGGATTCTTTTAAGTGGAATAGTGGTCACCAGAAGCTAAGGACAGAGGGTGGGGCAGGCTGGCAGGGGCTGAACCGAGGTACCAAGTTGCAGTCAGTCGGAGGAATGTTCTGGGGTGCCGGTGCACATGGGGTGGCTGTGGGTAAGGACGAGGAACTGCACGTGTCAATGAGGCTGGAAGAAAGGATCCTGTTCTCTCCAAAGAGATGTGGTAAATCTTTGAGGACATAGAAATGTTTACTGTGATTTAAACACTGCTCAATGAATACAGGTATTGAAATATCAAATGGTACCCTGCAATTACATACAGAAAAAAAAGAAGAAAAGTCCAACAAGAACCCAGTCCTTTCAAACTCCTGTAGGTCACTTCACTGCAGAGCGGCACTGGTGGGGATGTGGATGGGGACTTTGTCCCTTCCTGACATAGCTCCTGTGAGCACCGTGATGCAGGACTGTCCCCCTCTCCCCTAATTTCTTCACAGCGTGAGCATTTACCTCCACGGCGAAGGGAGGGTATAGAAGCGTTGAATTCTTCTGAGCACCTATTTGCCCTTTCAACGAGTGAGTTCTCCTAGGTGTCCTTGTGCACCTTCTGTAACATTTCCCACTTCCTGTCTCAGCAGGAACTTGGACCACAGTTTAAGGAGCAATCATGTGCGCTCACCTAAGAGCAAATTCCGCATTTGGGACTGGAATGCCATTTGTCATATAGTCAACTAGGCTCAGGCTGCAGAGCGCTGAGTGTGGCTGGCACTTGAGGAGTCTGTGAGTCCCTGGCTCTGGAGCTATCCCCAGCAGCCAAGGGCAGAAAGCCAGAGGGCCACGGTTATCTGCCATGCAAAGAGAAGGATGGGTGAGGTACTGAGGACCCAGTAAATGGAGGGACTTCACTGAGTGAAGGGGAACTTTCAGTGGGAGAAGTTGCCCTGAGGGAGAAGACGCCATTTTCTTCAGGATGGAGAGTCTCCACCCGGCGCTCCAGGCACTTGGGCCCATCGTCTTTGTGATGGAGGCTGGCCTGACACTAGGTAACAGTAGTGAGGTGGTAGGTAATCTCTTCTGATATTGGCGAGTGTCTCCTGGGAGCAAAGTGTCCCCCTGTGGGCATCGCTGACGCAGGTGAACGTAGCTGTGTGCAGGAGTGCCTCACTCTTCCTGCCCCACTCTGTTTGCTCCCAGGCACGTGTGTGCAGTGTACAGCCTCTACCACCACACACTACAGCCAAGTGGGCTCCCACCCAGTCCTGCCTCCAGGCAGAATCTCTTCCACCGGATTCTCAGATACCCCTAGGCCTTAAAGGAAATGCACCCCTGGGGCCTCATCTAGCTCCCATGTTTACTTTTATTTGCAAGCAAACGGTTGCCTTCTTCTTCTTAGGCCTGCAATGAATCTCATTTGTCAGAAATTTCCCTGTTCCATCCCTGGAGAGGTTCGGACCTTTCCAGATGTGAAAGCGTGGGTTGGGAAGGTGTGACTTGTCTTCGACACGCTTGAATCCCTCTTAAAAGGACTGACCTTTTTTTCTCTGACCTTTCATGTTTGGATAAAGGCATCTCAGATACCACCTGGCACAGGATTTCCTAATGTGTCTGTGTTATTATTCCCTTTATTAGTGCTGTTGGATTTTTGACAAGTGATAAGGACGTGACATGAAACACATTGCTTCTCATAACTCAGAGAGGCTCAATTAATATGGATGAGACAGGAAAAAGATGAAAAGGGTGTTTCCAATTAAATGAAAATTGTGTTTATATTTTTAGTGGTATTCCTCAAGCTATCAGGATTGGTGGTCCGTAAAGTCATAAACAGTAATCATCACTTTAAGTAAAAATAACACAGTGTTTTGAGCTGCAGTGAGAACTCTCATAGTTGCTATGCTTTATTGAAAGGGCTGATCAGGGCTGTGGTCTTGCTGCAGTATCTGGGCTCTCCTCAGGAGGTTGTCTAAGATTCCATGGGTATCTGGGCTCCTTCCTTTCTTTTTATTTTACAGAATGCAAAATTCTTACAATTACAGGCTGTCAGGACTGGCAGCAGCTGGAGGCTCTGTGAAGCAGTTTTGTATTTTATCAAACATGGCCCAGCAATTATGAAGCATTTTCCTGTCTAGAAAACTTTCAGACAGCGAGACACTAAATCAATGAGCACAAAAAATCTCTCGAAAGCTCGGTGACTGTCACACCTTTCCAGGTCACGGGAATGATGCTCTAAGGTATGTTTCCACTGACTTGGGCCTCCAGGTATTATTTTCAGATTCAGTTATAGTATTGGAATGTGGCTTTGAATGATGAGCCACCTGTCCTCAGGTTTGCTCCTTGGAGAGAAGACAGCAGATAGGCAAAGGCCCTTTGGGATTGTCTGGGCCGCACATCCTGGACCGAGCCTTCCAGGGCCCCAGTGTGCCTGAACTCTCCTAAGCTCTCTGAGCCTGTCTCTTCCCAGATGCGGCCTCTCCAGAGAGCCTTACTCCTAGGCTTGGCCAGCGTGGCTTTGCTCAGCTCTGCTGTCTTCTCACTCTTCTTTCTTTCTTGGCCCCATTATGCAGTTGGAAGTAGCCTGGGTATTTGCTTGCGTGCTATGTTATCCCAGCAGAAGGTGGATCTACAAGCTCAGGGATGGATTGCTTGTCCAACTCTCTTTCCGGTGCCTAGGACATAGTAGTTGCTCAATAAATAGGATATGGAATCCTTCATGACTTCCCAGTAGATAATATCCTTTTAACCCTGTAAATATATTTAGATTTTGATTTCTTATCAGCCTCATTTAGATGGAAAACTAATTTTGGGTAGAGAATATTCCTCCTACAAAAAATAATCCATTGGTTTATCTGAGAGCTTACTATATACTGTCTTTAAAAATAAGTGAGCATTTTATTGGCTTCATTCCAATCTTTGGAAAAAAATCACAACTCTAATCCACCGGGAGCTGGGGACAAATGAGTAGTCGGTATCTGAGAGTCAAATTTTCAGATAATTACTGCTGAAATTTTGTTTTTATTCTTTCTTTTTCAACTGTTTGGAGGGAATCACATGTTTGATGTGGTTCCAATATATATTTTAATTTCAAATTGGCTGAGGGAAAAGACAGAGGATTGCCCAGCTTGTGGGAGACTCTAGAGAGGGACCTTGGAGGGAACAGGAATTCCACCCAGGAACGCAGGTAGGACAACGTCGTCAGTGTATCCATGCTCCTGGCCTCTCTGGCTGCACAATGCCCAGGGACGGTGAGGAGAAGCCATCCCCTGCTGTGACTCAATGGTGTTTTAGAGTTTCATACTAGATTTCTGGTAGTGCTCAGAAAATATATCACTGACCTTTAGAGCTTTAGAAGTAGCAAATCCATATCATTTTATTTTCTCTTTATCTTTCAACCTTGGGAAAGAAGTCTCTTCGCTTTTTATTCGAAACTGAATTGCTCCAGTTGTTTTCTTAAATATGGAGAGTAAGGAAGATGTCCTTGAGGAAGAAAGGCACTCTGATGTAATTCCTGTTGGCTTACCATAGCTACTCTCCGTAGAAAGCACAATGTAAGTGAGGTATTTGCTTTTGCCACTCATCCTGACCTGTGCTGTAGGTGAGCTGGTCCTGGGCGTGATGTCATGCTGGTGGTCAGGAAGGAGTGGATAGGGACCCAGATGTGGCCGTGCTCCTTTGTGACTGCTCAAGCTTTATGTGTTTGTAATAGAAAAGTGTTTGTGAGAAGAGACAAACAGAAAGGAGGTCCCCACTGTGCTGACCATGAAGGGTTGTTTTGCCTCTTCCTGCAGCTGAGTGGTCACCAGCTGCAGAACTCCACGCTGGAATGGGAGAGCCCAGTGGGCAGGTCAGAGGTCCCACCAGTGTCTTGAGGATTGGTGGAGCGGGATGATCAAAGTGAACCCCGGCCTTGGGAGGGGCCAGACTGGGATTTGCAGGCTGTCTTCCTCAACTCCTTAGGGGGATGGGGCCTGAGACCCACCAGCCCAGCTGTTCCAGAAGGTTCCATGGCTTCTTTCAGGGACCCAGGGCCTGCAACCATGGCCTGCAACCTCACGCGTGCCTGCTGCAGGGGGCGTGAGGCAGGCAGAGTCACTGACAGGAGAGGAGCTGCCCAATGGCACTCACACCATGAGATCTTCCTAATAATTTCTGCCAAGGAATATTTGCTGTCAAAATAAGGTGTGATGCCTGTTGGTGAACACCTGCCCTTCTCTCCTTCTGCCCCTAGCTCATTCTTCCTTCCTGGTCCTCAGCACTGTTACCAACCCCTGCCTATACAACTGGAGTAGAGGAATGTTTCATCCTACTCTCTCCCCCACACTCTGCATGCCAGTTTGACTTGCTTCCTGTTAGGATTATACGTGGTGTCCCCCAAGAGCTCATGCAAAAGATAATACAATAGTTTTCTGAGGTGAAATGACTGGGTTTTGAGAGCCTTAATCAAATCAGTGCATCGATCTACTTGAATGGATCGCCTGGGTAGGGACCGAGGGCATGTGGGTCACTGGGGGCATCCCTGGTGAGTGGAGCTCTCCACTTCCTGGGTATCATGTCCTCTGCCACCCCCTTCCCCATGGTGTTCTGCCACACCTCGGGCCCAGAGCTATGGAGTCAGCTGTCTAAGGACTGAACCTCTGAAACAAGGAGCCAAAATAGATTTTTCCAGGGCTGGAGCAGTGGCTCAGTGCTTATGGTGCTTGCCTGGCATGCATGAGGACCTGGGTTCGAATCCCAGCACCATGTACGCAACAAAGTTCTGGTGAAGCAGAGGCCAGATGAAAAAATAAAGTTCATTCTCTTTTAATCCATTCTCACTCTCTCCCTCGCTCTTTAAAACAAACAAGCAAAGCCACACTTTCCCCTCTCCGTTGCTCTGGCCAGCTCTTTTGGTTCCCGTAATGAAGAAGTTGACTAAGCCAGTTCTTCTTGATTAAAAGCAGAACGATTTCATTCTCTCAACAAATACAGCCGTTTTCTTGAAGAAGGAGGCAGTGCTGGCACAGCCCCGCGTACAGCGTTCTGCGCAGCACCTGGTAACTCTGGTCTTGTGCGATCACGGGGCTGACGATCTCTGGCCCCTCACTGAGCAGACTGTCCCCTCTTTCCTCGCTGCACGGTTCTCTCAGTGTCCCCATCTCCTCGGCATCTTAACTTGGAACGTTGCTTTGGAAACATGCTTGCAGGCCCTTAAAGCTTTGCACATCCAGTCTGTCTGGGGTCCTCCATCCAGAGGCAGCAACCAGTCTTTCCTCAGCTGGGTCTTTGCTGACATCTTCTTTCTGTTCTCTACCCCAAGGCCTGTCAGTGAGATAGTTCTGGTTCCAAGGCGCCATGCCAAGGGCCTTGAAATCGCTGCTGAAAGCTGCTTTCTAGTTGAGTCTCCAGTGGCAGACGGTCCATCAAGAGTCTTCTGCCACAGAAAATCCCGGTCGAGGAGGGAAGTTGACCTTGGTAAGAGCTCTTTTGGTGGTGAGGCGTAGCTCTTCTGCCTCCTCCCCTCGTGAGCGTGCAGATGCGGGCCGTGCCCCTCACAGCCATGCTTCCTGGTGGCTGCACACACTGCTGTCCAGGGCACTGAGCGTGGTCACGAGGCGCAGGCACCAGGGAAGGCCCGCATGCCCGTGTCACTGCACAACCGCACAGGCACCTGTGCATCACTTTCAATGTTCTGAGGTGAGTGACAGTTCTCCATGGGGTGATTTTGTGATTCAGATATAATGACTTGTGTCTGTTTAAAAATCTTCTGTGCAGATTGTGCTGGGAATCTCAGAGGCCGATTTTCAGTAGTGAAGCGTGGTACTTGACAGGTGACGGAGGAATGCTGGCCCTGGACAGTCTCCACCTGTCCAGCAGCAGTAGCATGGTTGCAGTGCATCTGCACCATTGGTTGGAAAACTGCACAAATTCTTGGAATTCTGCTTCCAAATGAAGTGAGCATGAGAGATGGCGAGAGGGTGCAGCATTCTGAAACACAGTTTACTTGTTTTGAGGAGGTTAGGTCCTTGACAAGGAGGGCATCATGGCTGGAAGGGGACAAGGCAGATGGGAGAAAAGAAGCCATCTTCTGGATGGCCTCTGCTCTCTCCTCTCCGGAAAAGCCTCTCAGTGGCAGGCGCGATCCCGCCTGTGCGGGATCCAGGGCAGTAGAAAGCCTGTGCGTGTGTCCAGGGCAGTAGGGCTTTCTTGACAGTCTTTCGGAGCTCATAAATCTGCAGCATTCTTTCCACAGACTCTTCAGATGGGCTCTATGCAGCGTCAGGCTGTGTGTGCAAGGAGAGCGGCCAGGAGCTCATGGCCACAGCTTCCCTTTCTCATTTCCTTTGGGGACAGTTCCACTGGGTTAGCCCATCTCTGGTCCTGGCTCCTCATTGCTTCTCAGCTGGCCTCAGTTGTTCAGTGCCAGAGGCTCTTAGTTGAGTTCTCAAGTGGTTTTTAACCGTCATGTGCGTTCTTCTAGAGTTGTGACGAAAGTGTGTGAAGTTTATAAAAAGAAGGATCTTATTTCTTATGGTTATGACAATTGAGCAGCCCAAGATCAAGCTGCCAGCAAATTCTGGTCTGGTGGGAGCCCACTTGCAGGCTTGGAGATGTTGCCTGCTGACTGTGTCCTCATGTGGTGGGAGGCACAAGGGAGCTACTTGGGTCTCTTTCCCAAGGGAGCTTATTCCACTCAGGAGGGCTCCACCTCTCCACACCATCACCAAAAGAGCCAGCATTTCAACCTAGGAATTCTGGGGAGACACACATATTCTAATCATTGCATGTTGCTATTATGACTTAGTACCTGGTAATTTACCTGGTCCACGAAGTTGGGGAAACAGGGGTTGTAATATTATTTAATTTTGATGTGAGTTAATTTGAGATACATTTTCTAGAATGTATAGAATCATATGCAAACAAATCATAGGTTATAGTCGAAGGCAGGTACAATGAATGTTCCAGAAAGCAAACCATGTTCTTTTAAAATTAACACAGCAGTCACCTTCAACATTTCATGTAGCTATGAGAGAAAGAATATGCTTTTATCTTTGTAGCTCACATAAAAACACTTTGAAATGGATTTTTCTAGAATTGTGAAGCAACATAAAATGGATGTTACTTAAAGTAACCTCATTGATTTTGTGTCGGGGACCCCATTTAGGCAACCAAAATATTGCCACCCATGTTCTCATGCTGATGAGAGTGTAAGTATTATTCATATTTAGAACTTTGGAAATGCAGTTAACAGGAGAAATCAGCAAGTATAATTTTTTTTTTCTTTCTCAACTATGCCTTAAACACAAGAATGCAATTCTCAAAGCAGCGAATGATGACCATATGCCATTTGTCAGTATTGACAAGGCTCTTGGTTGGATGCCACGAGTCCCTCTGCAAGGACTACAGAGCTATGAGGCTACGATGCCACATGTTTTGTGCTATGCCAAAACAAAGCCCAATGTCTGCCTTTTGGTGACTGCCTTATTCATCACTTGGAAAAGCATGAAAAACACATAATAGGCAAAACAGTGACTCTTTCTTTGCTCTAGCTCTCTTTATTTACTTCTTGTGATTTCAGCTTTGTCACATGATGCCAAGATAAAAAGTTGATAAGCCAACGTCCAAATCAGCAGAACACCTCCCCGACCCCAAAGACCTCAGGTTTCTAATCCCTGCACTCTGTGTTATGTTATTGGGCAAAAGCATCTTTGCAGATGCAATTCAGTTAAGGATCTTGATGGGGAACAATCCTGGGTTTCCAAGTGGGTCCTACATGCCATCAGAAATGTCCCTGTAAGAAGCGCTAGGCGTCCAGACTCATGAAAGACAAAGTAACTTGGGGACGCTGAATCCAAGGCTACCATGATGTGGTTACAAGCAAAGAATGTGGCAGCCCTTAGATGCGGGGAGGGGAAAGGGTGGACTCTCCCTGGGGCTTCTGGGAGAGGGCTCTTCTGAGACCTTGATTTCAGCTCAGGGATGCTGAGTTAGGACTTCAGGGTCCAGAACTGCCTCTGTTGTTTTTACTCTGTCTTTGTGGGAATTTGCTACCGTGGGTACAGGAAGCTGTCACCAGTGTGTGATATACTGACTGCTTTCGCATTTAGAGTCTTAAAGCAGGTCATCCTTTAATGAAGTGGAAGAGCCTGGGTTTTTCTTCTGCTGGGCTACTAACAGCTAACTTCCTTCCCCGCTCTGAGCTCCCATTTGCACACAAGGGAGCCAAGTCCAGCCAACTTAAAGACCGCGCCACAGACTCTCACTCTCTTCGGCAGAGAGGCACCTGCTGCATTGCTCCCTAGATGCTCTGCACCGGCATTTTTCTTAGAATGCCTTGGCTTTGTTCTTGCACTGTGGTGGCTTGCTGGCTCCATGCTCCTTGACATAATATTCAATTCCAATTTTAGTTCTGTTCATCTGAGAGGACTCACAATCAACAGAGACCAGGGGAAATAGCCACTAGAATTCAATCACCATGTCGGACGGCCTGATGGTTTCCACAAAGTCCCAGGGTGAATGTGCTTTTGGAGCTGTTCTAAGCGTCCTGGAGGGATACCAACCCTCACTACGCCCAGGATGATACCAGCTTTTTTCACAGCTTAAAATAGCTGTGAGTTTTAGCTTCCACAGGGAAATCTTTGTCCTTACCAAAGTGGGGGTCTGGGGTGCAGCTCAGCAGTTGAGGCTCACCTGGCACGCACAGTCCTAGGTTCTGTCCTCAGCATGGAAAGAAAACCAAGTAACAAAATGGTGAGAAAGGAAAGTTCAGAAAATCACGAAGATCAAAAGTGGCCACGCAAGAGGGAAACACCTTCAGGCAACTTGGGCCTTTGTTTAAGACAGACACAATCAGAGAGTCCGGTTGTCATAGCTAGACCATTAAAACTTCCAGTTCTGCCACGATTCCACAGTACTGCATGACTTGATGTTTCTGGAGAGGTTATGAAACCAACTTCCGTTCTGATAACACAGACTTATTGTATTTTTATGGCTCTATAGCTGACAATAAAAGGAGAAAGGAGAACAATTTTCAAAAGTGTGGGTAGATCTGAAGAGCTCTAGGTGGGAAGGCATAGTTCATATATATGGGCAATCGGCAATATACAGGATAGCACTTAGGGAACTTATGTGCTGCATAAAATACAACTTGAAGCTGTTTGTGTGTAAACGTCCTCTCAGCTGAAGTATTCCAAATGTATACACGGAGGTATTTATGTATTACATAGATTCAGCCTCCTCAATCTAATTGCTTGTGTATTTGGAAATATTTTTAGGTCTTATTAAAATGAGTATGATATTATCTTTTAATAATGATTTCATATTAGCTCATAGATAATTTCAAACCTTCTGTTGGGAACATTTAGAAGAAAGTCATATAGAATGAAAGCTCACTTTTATTAAGAAACGAAGCACACCGTCGTAGCACCACGTCCATTGGAAGAGATACCTGGGTGTCAAATTCCATGCTCCAAAATGTTCGTCATTTGGGTCTGATGAAAAGAATTCTTCCATCACATCCAAATTCTATAACTAAATGCAATTGAATTTAAAGGAACTTGTTCAGGTCTCATTTCTAGTATGATATGATATTTAAGTTTTGATTTGCTATTATACAACTGTTTTGAATTTGTGGATATAGTCAAGCTTTCAGAACATAAAAACATACTGCTTCACTTCCAAACATGTATATGGACCTGCCTCTACACTTTTCTAAATGTTCCTGATTTTTCAGTCATTTAATTAATTAGCACTTAAATACTAGTTGACTTTGGCTTTTTCACATGGTTCATTCATTCAGGGGAGGCTGTCCATCTTGAAGTCTGGGTTACTTTACAGCCTACCCATCTTTAATTGGATTTTGCTTATATTGTACATCTTCACTCAATTCCTTATATCTGCCAATCAGACAGCAAACCACTTGCATAATAATGGAAGATATTAAAAAGAGTAAATTTCCTAAAATCACTACTCATATTTCTCCCTGAGTCAGAGATTTTCTGACATGAAAGAAATCCACCTACTAAGAATTCCTCATCCTGAAGTGAGACACACATGTGTGAGCTCCTCATCAAATCCTCTCTGGCCTCAGATGCTGGGCCAGTGTTTATTTTTACATCTTGTATGCTGATAGATGCAATAGGCAATTTCCTGCAATTTCAACCATCTATCAATAAGAATGCTGTTTGCAACGGAGAATTATTTGTTAGTTAATCAAACTTTAGTATAAGATTAAGTTTTTTTCAACAACGTTCATCTCTTGACTAATATAAAAATGCCAAAGTAAACATTTCAGAGGAAATTACGTAGGATGGTAGTCGAAATTATATGCGAAAGTTAAAAATTAATTCTTAAAAAAGATAATCAAGCTGAAATCTTCTCCCTCCTGGGAATTGAAAGGTAAAATAATCTCAAATCTTCAGAATAAATTACTCTGCTCAGAGGCAGAGAAATGATAAATTATCAGAAGAGAAGAAATAAGGAGGTAGTCAAAATATGCAGATAAAGAAGGCTGCTTAAAGATGAGGCTAAATGACTGTTTTGGGCCATCATGAAATAAATATATCATTAGCCATCTCCTCTTGGTGCTTGGATAGCTTAGTTTTTATGAGACAATTGGAATAGATAATTTTAAAGTTTCAAAGTTAACTGAAAGGGATAAACTGAGGGCATAATATATCTTAGGGTTTCATTGCGAGCAGGAGCAGGCCTTTGGCTAGAGAACGTCGTGTGTTAAATTAGTTTCACCACCATCCTGATTCTGATGGATATGTGGCTATAGAGTCTCATTAACGTATGTGGCTAACAGATGTTATTCAAGCTGTCTGTGGCATAGGCACAGATGGGCTGGATTTGTGGTCGGACAACAAGACAATAGATGGATTTTTTCTCTAAGACTCTATTCTTGTCGACTAGAGAAGCACAGTTGGCCAATGAATGCCAGAAAGCATCCAGCAAGAAAAGCTGCAGCTCCACAGTGGGCAGAATTAAGTTCAACAAAAGCGGCTTCGCACATTTTGAAGCTCTTTAGGATTTATAGGCATGTGTGCAAGTAGCTATCCTGCAACTCAGAGCAGAACGTTGCCCGTGAAGATGAGGACGCAGTCTATTTGGGAAGATGAAGCCCGACCTCAGGGGTTGGCTGCAGGGAAGGTGATGAGCCCCAGTGGGTCTGCGAGGGGTGGTGGGAAGGATGAAGGCCAACTCACTGTGCCCATGCCAGGTAGGGGGAGCTGGTGAGGTGGTCCTGGCCACACCGGCCAGCAGGCTCCTGCTGCTCTGCGCCTTGCAAAGATGGCTTGAGAAGGAAGCAAGCAAGAGGAAGCAAGAGGACACCAGGCCCGGATTACGGAAGGTGTCTAGGCTAGCAATTCTGTCCTACATGCATGAATTTGATGCTCAGGAAGAGCCCTGGGTGCAAAGAAGTAGGGATAGTGAGACGGCACATGGAGACCATGACTATACATGGAAAGCCACCAAGTTACTGCTCGGGCTTACTTCACCTGCAATGACACTTGAGTTGGGTCAATGATGCCTTAGGAATGTTAAAAAAAAAAAAGGAAGGGGGCCGTAAGAGAACCATTTTACTGTGATTAAGGAATATAAAATATTAACTCAAGAGACACTGGATCAACCCAAAAAGTGTTCATCATTTGGCAAAGCTATTTATTTTCCTTTATTACCAAAGATTAACCAACATTGGTGGATTTATAGGAAACTCAAGGGAAGGGAGATTTGTTCATATGATGACTTTGGAGACATTACGCTCTTTATTTTAAAAACGTGATTATTTAAATTCTATAGCTGCAATTTTTGCAAAATTATTGGAATTTCTGAGTTCTAGATCCCATACGGTAGCCACTGAACATGTAACACCTAATACTAGAAAGACACAGATAGGGAGAGTTCTTGCTGAAGAGATGGTCAACTTATGGAGCCCCTGTTTTGGGTTGCAATGTCCTTGAAGATGAGCTTCCTCTGTCTCGGGCTGAAGAACAAGAAGACTGTCTAGGCAGATGGTATCTCTGTGCACAGTGAATTAGGGAGAAAGGAACCTGCAGGAAGAAAGGGGAGAGCTCATGGGACAGTGGGAAGAAAGATAAATGGAGAGGGAGACAGAGAGTAGAGATCCAGAGAATGAGATCTCAGTACTTGAGCTGTAGGAGGGACCATCGAAGTATTCCTGGCTTAACACCTAACCAGTCGCCAAGCACATCAGGGAAGTCAAATTTCTTCTTTTGGTAGGAATACAAGGATCATAAATGGAGGCCTGGACACCCACTGTGTTTCTCTAGTGATTCAGTCCCCCGGTGCCCTGTGTGACATATGACATATCCCTGCATACCCTGGCTGCCATTGTCTCCTTTCTTGGGGTGACTGCAGCAGCCTGCATCCCTCCCTTGGGACCCACGTAAGTGGTTTAAACGCAGCTTGCCAGACAAGCGATCCTGGACAAGTTACTTTAGTTCCATGGTTCAGCTACTTTTCTATAAAATAGGGCTGTAAATGTTACCCATCGGGTTGGGAGGCAGCTAAAGTGAGAGAACCCACACAGAGTGCTTAGCTCAGGACCTGCCACTATAGAAGCTCTAATTAAGCATAGCGTACCCTTGTCCTTACCTACATTTACCACAAAAGGATCTGAATGGAATCAAATTCATGTATTAACATAGTGCTTTCAAACTCAGACCTACAAAGTAAATGCTTCTTTTTTTTTTTTTAAGAGAGAAGGACAAAGAGAGAGAAAGAAAGAGAATCATTTTTATTTAGTTTTTCATGTGGCTTTCGTTGCTCGACACTTCATTGTGTACGTGGTGCTGGGGTTCAAACCCACATACTTGCATGCCAGGCAAGAGCCGTAATTGCTGAGCCACCACTCCAGCCCAAAGTGAATGCTTCTTAATGATTAATTGCAGAAATCCAGTCATTATCACAAACTTTTTTTGTAGCAAAATCCTGTGATGTTCTCAAATCATCACATGACCAAGCGCAGACACAATTTTCACACTTAGGTATTTTATGTGATCATTTCCATAAACTCTAGAATTGAAGGATCGTACTAAATTGTCATTTGAAGGAACATGGGATTATGCGAATTGAAGGATGATGTAAAGAAAAAGAAATAAGCTAGGTGATACTTAGAAAATATAATGTGTTCTTTTCTAATATCCATATCACAGCAGGTTTAAAATTTGAACTTGCAATCAGACTTAGATGCCCTTGGATGCAGTTTATCCAATTTTTGAGGGAGAAAATACTCTTCTCAAATGGATCATGAAATGACATCCAATTTCCCACCCACCAGCCTGCGTTGATTGAATAGTCCCGAGTGCTCAGGTGCAAACTCTTCAAAGTAAGGCAGAAGTGAAGGTGTACATGTGCTAGGCTCATTGTTGTGGAGAAGTTGGAGAAAAATAAACTTTTTTCAGGCAGTGTCTAACTTAGGGAGTTTCCGATGCCACCTATGTTAAGCCTCTAGGCAGGAATAAGGACTGTAAGAACCATCTTGCTGTTACATTTGATCAGCCAAGACAAGAGCGTAGTACTTTCTGCCATTAATAGTGGAATGAACTCAGAGCTGTTCTCTGGGACCCTCCACAGACCCGAGCAGGGACAGTATTCTCCTTCCCGTGCTTCTTGCCCTGTGACTGAGTTGGAAGGCCTCTTAGAAATGTCATCAGGACTGATAATCTTTTCAAGCTGGCTTTGACCTCCAAACTCCATTCTTTGGCTCTGACTGCAACCTGGACAGCTGTGCAGGGGATGTTTGGATGCCTGTGATCTTGTGAAGTCACAGTCTTGCTCAGTCCTGCTCTAGGACTGTTATCTCTTCCTTCCTCCTCCCCTGTCCAGTGCAGAATCACTTCTCCTGTTCCTGGCCTCAGTGTCCAGGCCCTCTGTCTTGATCTTTCCCGTTCTCAGGATTATTCCGGTCAACAGGGAGTCCATCCAGCACGCACTCTGCTCCCTGCGCCATGTGCTCTCTCTCCCGCTTTGACGGCTGTCAGCTCCCTGTGCCCTCTCTGCCTCTGCTCCGGGCATCTGTCAAGATCTATTTTGTTCTCCAAGCAAGCTTGGTCATCGTGCACAGATTAAAATCTTTAATGTTTTCTTTGCTGCAGCAGGGGCTGTGAGGATACTGCCTGAGTCGCAAGTTCAAAGATGCACATTCCTGGTGCTTTTTGGGCTTCTGTTGTCCCAGAGGAGGCGGGCTGAGGCTCGGTGCTCACATCCAGCCTGGGGCTTTGGGGATACTGGGATGGTTTAGTGATAAAAGATTGGGAGTGACAGCAGGGCATTGGTATATAGCATCCTGTCCTGCAATTGCCGGTGAGAGACAACAGAAATAACCAGGTAACAGGCCTGACCACGTGCAATGAGAATATTAAGGAACCTTCCAGGCCATTCTGAGGATATGTCAAGTTTCTTCAAAGAAGACTTTGGAAGTGGAAAATTCGGACTGCTCTGGGGACTCTGTAGTCCTCAACTGCAGAGAATACTTGTCATCGTCTTCTATCAGCACAAGGCACTGCCACCAGAGAAGCACTCCGTGCTGCAGTGTACGGCAGCAGGGAGCCGGGTGGAGGAGGAGAGTCCCTGGAGGGGTGTTGGGAGGGGAGCAGCAAGCAGCAGGGCAGTAGAAGATCAACCAGTGAAGCCAGTGGCTATCGGATGGGGGCATGGGGACACTCTCGGAAGAGACTGCGAATGTGCGTGCTGCTCGGGAGCTGGGGGGAGCATGGGGACTCTCTCGGAGGAGACCGTGAATGTGTGTGCTGCTGGGGAGCTGGGGGGAGCATGGGGACACTCTCGGAAGAGACTGCGAATGTGCGTGCTGCTGGGGAGCTGGGGGGAGCATGGGGACACACTGTGCAAGGAGACTGAGAATGTGGGTGCATGTGGGGAGCTGCAGGGTCTCCGAACAGCAGCAGGCCCTGGAGCCCATGCTGAGCACAACTGGGAGCCTGCCTAGGCTCTCGAAGTCTTCTGAGACTGCGTTCTGAGACAGTAGGTGGAATATTGAAGAAATGAGACTGCAGTCTTGTCCGTCAGAAATGAAAACAGGTATGGATTCCTTTTGTTCTTTGCTCATATGCAAACTTACATAATTAGTACTTCAGAGTCAACTAATAAATCTTCAATCTCATATTTGTGAAGAGATTGTGGATCAGCCAGGCCTTCGGAGTCTCCATGGGCCTGCTGGGGTCAGTCTCTGCTCGGCCATCAACTTCGCTCCCTGGATGGGTACTTGCCTGACAGGGGTCTTGCAAAGCCTTAATGTGCGTTACGCCTTTAGCGAGGAAATAAAAAGTGCACCCTGGTGTCTCCTGGTAATGGAAGCTTGGAGCTATCACTGGGCCTTTTTTATAGCTAAGATAACACATTTCTCTCTTTGTTCTAGAATCTTAAAAAATAATCCACTAGCTATGAAGTCAGATTCTAAATAAGTCCACAAATAGTTTGAGAAGTAGAAATATGAGTAAGGATATGGATTCAGGAAAGGCTGCTTTGAAAGGAAAAAACTTTGGCCTTTGTACCAGGTGCAGGTCATGTGGCTGTGCCAGTCCCTTGGCTGTGTGACAACATGGTGGAGGGGTCACAGTGGCCCATGCTCTTACTTAAGTTATTCATATGCTCTTGTGAGAATCAAAGCAGAATAGAGCTAGTGGATGCAGAATTAATTGAAATGTACCCTGAAACTATAAGGTGCTAATATGATTATATCTCTATTGAAATAATAGTGGAATTTCTACACGAACACAACCATCTCTCATTCAGATGAAGTGAGGATACTGTAAGTGGATTTCAGATAGGATGCAAATTTTAAAAATGCAGCAAGTCTTATGGCTTGGAAAAGTTTAGATGTTTTAAAATAGGAAAGTGCTACATTTTACCTGAACCTTGGTAGCTGTTTTGTTATATAAATATAGAAAAAGAATGGTTGAAGAAGGAATTTACACGCTATCCTTCGCTTCACAAAATGAGTAATCCTGCTATTATCATCCATAGGAATCTCAGAACTGAAAAGACATCAACCTCGAATACCCCACCCCTTTTTTCCAGATTGGCTCTTTTCTTCCAGTAGGAAGCACTAAGTCCCTTGTCCTTGTCCTTAGGCCCCCACCCTTCACTGCTCCCAAGCACTGTGCTTCCCCTGAACATCCATCTGCTCAGCACGCAGACATCAGGGTGTGGGGCTTCCTGCGGGATGCTGACCAGGGCACGTTTTACAAGAAAGGAAAGGGATGGCCAAGAACAGGCTTTCTACATGATGATTCATAGTGAAGCTACTCAGAGTTTTGACTCCAGCTTATGTTCTCTCCTCTGGCATGGCAGAAATAAACACCAAGCTGAGTCATTTTGCAGTGCTGTCATCATCTGTGTCCACCAGGAGGCTGATGGCTCCTAGGGACTTCAGCGCTACTGCTCTGCCTGGTGACCTCAGTCATGCAACCTAACCAGTCTTCCTTTGGGGAATCAGTCAGGTCTTCAAAGTTTTGAAGTGATGACTATACTAACCCCTTCCTGCCAGTTTATTCATCTGAATTTATATTTTTTTTCTTGTACCCTACAAAGAAGCTCTTCTTTGATCTTTTGATTAAAAAATGATCTCTGCCAGTGATTCGATTTGCATGGACTCGTGTGGCAGATGTAGTTTATGTAGCTGTATGCCCGCTCCAGAGTGGTTTCTGCCAGTCAATCCCCACAGGCCTGGATCCTGGCCAATGTCAGAGCAGCATATTAAATGGATAAAAACAGACCCAGGTGGTGGAAGATGACACCCGCACATGGACCAGCTGTTTCTCACACACTTTTGGGGGGAGCTGCAAGGTGCTGGTCAAGAAGCTAGATTCTTCACCCCTTTTAAAGAAGCTCAAAAAAACTCACAGCTCAGTTCAAGAGTAAGGAGAAATAGCAGTGCATGCCCATGGATGAGTCGGGAGCACGTGCAGATGTGCGCTTTAGTTGGAACGATCATTTCTAAAACATGTCGTTAGCAAAGTGAGAGTCATTCACTGAGGGGTTGGTGGCATGGGGTGACAGTGCCCAGGAGTCCTCTGGAGTACAGAGTAGGTGACTGGCCAGGTGACTGGCATGCCACAGATCTCCCTCTTGCACTAGATGGTGATTGCTGGTTGGTGAAGCCCTCATGGATGTTGCAATTGAAGGAGATTTCCAGATCCCCGTCACGCAGCGGTGCTCACAGAGCTAGCAGGCTTTGTTCAGCACATGCGGGCTCTTTGACTGTGGCTGCCCTGTCCTGTGTGCCCTTCAAGACTTGAAGGAAGCCAGGCCGAGAGGCTCCTGAGGTTTCCTCTTCCAGCCCTGAGTGAAAACAGCTCTGTGTTCCAGGCCATCAAACCCTCCTGGCCGGCTTTGGATCCTGTTAACGGTGATGCCATCAAATGCCCATCTGATGATTTTAATCATACCATCATTCCGTTTCCACCCAGAATTAGCCAAGTTTCAAGCTAATTGAAAGACAGCACCTGTCCCACATTTGTCTCTGACTCTTCACGTTGGATTCTGGTTGTCCCCTCCCAGGCTGGGTGCATTTTCTGCTCTCTCTGTCTCAAATGGTGTTCAGTCACTGACCTTGTCTTTTAATACAGGGAATATTGAATGGAAATGAATTGCAGAATGTGGAACCATTTCCTTAGATTAGCTCAAACTCACCGTAAAGAGGAAATAAAATCTTGCAAATGTTTTTCTCCACATTGCTTTAATCCGATCATAATGCTTTCAATGTATTTTATAATTCAGATTTCTTTTTAATGTTGCTCAACTTTTCCTTCAGAGTTGTGGCAAGCATTCCATTCTTACTTTGGCTTCATAAATATATTTTCCTTTATTTATATCTAGAGGTGTTCAAAGGTTTTCAGCTTGAAGATCATTAATGACAGGAGTGACGTCACATATGGTGTAAAGGGGAATTCATGTGACAGACGGTCACATGAATTTACTTTTATTAGTGCATTATAGTTTTATATAATATTGGGATTAGTTGTCACATAATCCTAGATGCACACAATTCAGCAATACAATTTGTTAAAGACCCCCCATCCCTCTGCCTCTCTCTTCCTGTCCCCTGATCCCTTGCCTTTCTTCTGGGTCCTATATTGTTCCTAAAAAAACCCAAATACAGTGATGTAATTCTCATACGAAGAACATACAAATTTTTATATGAAGAACATTTGTTTATATACATGGCTGTAGTATATACAGTGACCCTGCTTGGAATGCACCTTGCTTTATCTTAGTTCCAGCATTTCCCCTTCTCCTCTATACCTATCATCCCTTGCTATTCTTCAAAATATTTGACAATGGGATTAAACATTTACATTTTTGTACAAGTATGCAGCATAGCTTGTTCAAATATCTTATGAAGTATATTGCAACAGTATCACATAAATATTAACATTTTGCATTTTTGTTCTATGGATTTAAAAAAATGAGTTTGTCTAATTTACTCTTGAGCCTGGATTTAGGTCCAGCCTCCACAAATGAGGGATACCATTTCGCCCTTGACTCTCTTGTGTTTGACTAACTTCGCTCAGCATAATTTCTTCCAGTGCCATCCATTTACCTTCAATAGATGCAATATCATTTTTTCTAATAGCTGAGTAGACATCCACTGTATGTGTGTGTGTGTGTGTGTAGGTGTGTGTGTATACACCAGAGTTTTTGGATCCATTCATCCAGTGAGGGGCATCTGGGTTGGTTCCATAATTTAGCTATTGCAAATTGAGCTGCTATGTACATGGATATTGCTGTGTCACTGTACTGTGCTGATTCTAACTCCTCTGGGAAAATACCCAAAGGAGGGATAGCTTAATACCAGATTCTTTAACAAATCAACCCTCCAATCTTGGTGGATTAATTCAGTTAAATTTTGTCTATAAGTAAGTGCAAAACATGTGTTCAGATTGACAGGGGGCCTGTCCCGTAAGACAAGCGTCAGAGACTTGGGTCCCCGCACTGCAGCTCTGCCATCTGCACGTGGCAAGGTATGCAGAGGAGTGGCAGAGCCACAGGCCTGTGTGGTTAGCCAGGACTTGGGCACATCTGGCCAAGCCGTGAAGCCTCATCCAAGCGCATGAGGTGGAGGTGGTAGTTCAGCCATGATCCCCGAAGACCAGAAAAGAATTCTGGTGAAGTCAGCCCACCCTACCATGCTTTCAATTAAACTGATTCTCATAAAGATGGCACATGCTCCATAACTTGTTGTCATAATCAAGTTTTGTATGTACATGGTTTAATTTTTGACTCTCTGCTGGGATCCATTAGTCTATTTTGCTCTAAATTCAGCCGTTTTGTAACAGAACTTTGTAGTTAGTTTTTCGTACTGGAAAGGCAATCCTCAGCTCACTTTCATGCAGAGTGTATGTCTTACACCCCCAGAGAATTTCCAAGATGTGAGTCCCTGCGCAGGGTAATCTACTTGCCCCGCTGGCTTTGAGCCACTCTGTGATCTCTGCACATTTTTTTGCCCCATCTGCTCCCACACATCTTTGCTGAGGCGAGACAGGTCTCTCCTGGAGGATGAACCTCATTTCATGGCTAACAACTGTACTACTCTTGGCTCAGTTTCAAAGGGGTTAGGGTTGCGTCCAGTAGTGCTTTGTTATTATCTTTAAATGTTCACAAAATGTCTTGTATCCATAGAAAAGCAAAATTTTAAGAAAGTTTAGATGTTTCTGTTTTATAGATTTCTTAATAATGCAGGGAACACTTGTCAGGGGAAAATCAAATCATCATGCCACCTCTTCAGGTGTGATTGTGGATGCAATCACTTACGTTCCTAGGTTAAAATCATTTAAGTACAAAAGCACTCCATACCTTGCTTCTTCTCATTGTACAAGTACGTAAGGATGAACAGTTTCTCTTAGAAAAGCTCTGTTACAAGCGGCCTAGGATACACCAAGGACACTACAGCTCGAAGCCCAGCTTTCCACTCCTCTGTCCTCGCCCAGCTAAGGACATACCAGAGGTGACCAGCTAAGGCAGAGGTATGGTGACCAAATGCTCCCTAGTACACCGAGGCTTCTCTATTCCTGCCCTGATCACATTCCCCTGCGTTCTCCACACACCCCCACCCCGTGTGTCCTCCCTGGATAGGCCAAGCCACATGGATGCATGGGATGCTGGCCAGTCAACGTCTGAGGTGGCTCCACTGCACTGGGGCCCAGAGCTGCCCTGGGAGGTGGGGACTGCCACACCCAGGCAGGCGGCAGGTAACCCTGCGAGCTAGGATGGCAGCAACGCGCTCTCTAGCTGCTGTCCTTGGTCTTCAGATATATTCTAAATATGGAGATACTCCTAAGAACCATGTCTGCACCGAACATGTACAGGCTCTTTCACGATTCCCCAGGCAGTGCAGCAGAAGCCGTTTCCATAGCATTTGCACTGTATTGGGGACTTCGTGTCATCTGGAGATGATCCAGAGAATATGGGAGGAAGAGCGTAGGGTATGTGCAAGCACTATGCTATTTTGCATGAGGGACTTTTAACCAAGGGATCTGGCACCTAGCACCTTAGATACTGGGGTGCTACTCACCAGTTGCTCATGGTAACGAAGCGATACAAATGCACGCATTTGACAATTCAAAGACTGCTCGTTAAGCACCTGCTCTAAATGACTTGCTGGGTGCTGGAGACTCAATGACAAGTGCTTAGCTTGGACAGAACAGATATGTTCCTGGCTGTGACAGAGCTTATGAGTTAGAGCCAGAGAGAAAGACGGAGGCGCACACATACACACATGCACTGTGGGAGCATGAAGGGAAAGAGCAGAGGACGCCCCACCAGTGAGGGTGGAAGTGTGACAGGAGCCACGTGGAACAGGGATTTAAAGAGGGTCCAGAGCTTGAGATTTCTTTCTGTTTGGAGAAGCTGTAATGAGAGCAGATTAGAGAAACACAGCCGCAGGTGTGGGTGAGTTGGCGTGTGGACTGATGGCTCTTGGCTGAGGAGGTTACAGCAGAGGGACAGGTGATAGGGGACAGAGCTGCTCTGATCTCATGAGACCTCTTGGGTATGGAGGCAAGGCAGCAGGTGTCAGGGACATCTCAGAAAAGAAATGTGCTTGTCCAACAATGGACCCAAGTGAAAATACAGCTCAGCAAGTCAAAGCTCCAGGAATGAAATCTATTTACTGCAAAGCAACCCAATAAAAGAATAATGACCTTCTTGCTGAAGTCAGGGAATAGAAAACAATCCTCTCTTTTATTGAGATTTTGTGAAGCAAGAAATGGTTGCATAGACTATAAGGAAATATCAAGAAACCTCCAACCAATTCTGGGATTTCAACAACAAAATCCTATTCTCTGCTGCTATTTCTATTTTGAGAGGTAATTAATTATAAACAGGTACTAGATTGCACTTATATATAGGCAGTTTAAGAAATAAAATATGACAGGAAGAATAGAACGTTGCAATATAGCTTACTCTCAAAGCACTTGGAGGATGAAAGCCAAGTGATTTTTGTCCAGGAAGTGTTTGAAAAATCATCCCGAGGCAAATCAGTTAGAGCTTTCCATTTTAAATAATCCTAAGATAAAGATACATTCAGAACATTGATGTACATAATTTAAAATACATAGACAGTATTATATAAGAACATAAGTATATGAAGGCGTGCATAAATACTGAATAGAGGTCAGTAGTTATCTCTGGGCAGTGGGAAACACAGTGGGATCGGTGTGCTGGGGGCCACTGGTTCCATCTGAAAAGTCTTCAATAAAATCAGTCATGAATGATGGATCCAAACGTTAAAAGCGAGTGCATCCAAGATTGGAAGACTCTACAGTGATGCCTGCTATATGTCTTCAACATTTTCTGCACATTATATATTTTCTGGCTAACTGCTTAAAGATGGGATTCCTCTGTTTATTATAGCGCGGTGATAGACATTCGTGGTTGGTGAAGGCAAGAGACTGCCGTGGTCCTGCTTTCAAACTTGCTCTTGGCATGTTCTTGTATCACGATGCTTTTTCTTTGTTTCTATATTTCTATTTAAAAAATAATGTATCAAGGCTAAAGAAAGAATTCTTTGAAATAATTGCTGCTTTACGGTAGATGGCTATTTCAGGAGACAGAAACGAGTAACAAGTCACAGGATTAGCATGCAGAGGCCACTTTATTCTGCTGTACTTGGAGGAAGTGAAGAGTAGGGCATCGTGTGGTGGGAAATGAAGTTTTAAGCTAGAGCACTGGCTCTGATTTGCCATCTTACACACAATAGTTATGTTAATGTGGGCAAATCAAATAACTTCTATTAATCTCAATTTCTTTAGGTGTAAAAAAAAAGAATTAGAAGTGAATGTCCGTGTTGTGGTCTGGCATTTCTTTTCAGGATTATTTTACTATTTTTCTCATGATACAACTTTATCTCTTCATAATGGCACAGCACAACCACCCAAGGGAACCCTGGCAAATTTTATTTAAATTTTATTAAAAATGACTGCTTTGAATGGGCATATGACACATATACGGAAACATGCAAAACCAAAAGTATGTACAATTTGATCACACGTGGAAAGATAGCACAGCAGTGTAATGGTGTCAGGGTCAAGCACAGACCGCTGCCTGGGTCACACCTCTGCCACTGTGGGTTTAGTGGATTAACTGCCTGCGTGGGGAGGCTGTACAGACCCCATAGCCCAGCACGTGTCTGGGGTTCTTTTGCTCATCAATGCATTGGGAGAATCATCTGTGGGTTGAGGTTGAGGTCGAGGTCGCTGTACCTGGCTTTTCCTTATCAAAATATAGCAGAGACTGGCAAAGGCTTTCTGTACCTCATGAGACTGGATATTTTACGTTTTCAGAAATGAAGGGCTGCGTCTAACCTGCTCAACTCAGTGTTTGCAGTAAACTGATATCAATCAAAGCTGAACATACGCATGCCCGGTGATTCACTAACTATAGTCCTAGGGACATACAAATGTGTGCATGCATTCACTAAGCCAGGGACAAAACAGTTCATATCAGTGCTACCTTACAATTCAAAGCCAGAGACAACCCAATGTTCACCAACAAAAGGGACAGATAAGTTGTGCTTCAGTATCATCTGGATGTTAAAGGATGGTGGGCCTGGGTCGGACCTGCCCTTGGTGCTCTGCACATGAAGTGTCGTAGAAACTCACCTGTGCCCCTTGCTCCCGTGCTTCCTGGCTGACCTCCACTGCAACCACTGAGTTGAGCAGGTTAGAAAGGACTTTGTCTTGCTTTCCATACTCATTTTCCTCTTCTGGAAGAGAAATTAAATATAGTATCAATTTTCACTCTCTTTTCCTTTTTACAGAGAGAGAGGGAGAGAGAGAGAGAGAGGGAGAGAGGGAGAGAATTTTCCACACTTAACAGACACATTTTATTGCATTTGATTCAACAGGGTTGCTATATATAAGATAAATTTACAAAAATGGACTAAATTTCTGTTTTCTAGCAACATTTAGAAAATTGTATAAAATATAACATGTTATTAAACTCCATGTTCATATATGGAAAAATTGTAAAACTACAAAAAATTATGAAAGACATACAGCATTTTGTGATGGAAAAATTCCTTATAATGAGTTTATTATTTATCCTCAAATAATTTCATCAATTGAATGCAGTGCCAATATAAATTGTGATGAGTTTTTTTTAAAGGAACTTGAAGATGAGATTTTTAAAATAGAAGAGCAAAATGTAAAAATAACTAAGACAATTTAGAAGACAGTGAGAAAAACTGTAGCTTTGTTTTTCCTTATGAAAACTCTTATCGTAAATTTATAGTAATTAAAATAGCATGGTAAATGTAGAAATTGACAAACAAACGGCCAATGGAAAACAGCTCACAACGCAGCATGTCTGCACTGCCACATATATGCAGACATCACGAAGAGTTTCTCCAACATAATGGTGGTGGTAATAGCTATTATAAATCACTCACACTCTAACCTGAATTGGCTGTTGCTGTGTTCACCCTCTAACATAGATTGGCTGCTGTATTCTCATCCCCTAACGTGGATTGGCTGGGCTATACTCATCTGCTAGCATAGATTGGCTACTGCTCTGTGTGTGGCCATACACTTTTCACCTCACTTCTACAGAACACAGTTTTGTTATCCCTTTTTGACCAGGTCTTAGGCAACGTGAACTACCTCTGATGACAAAATAGCAAAATCTGGAAACAGACCCAGGTTGCCTATTTCCAATAGATTTTAGTCATTGAAACATTGTCTCCTAAAGCGAATGAATTGTAAACTTGTACAAAAATACGGCCCTTTCTAGTCTAATCAAACTATTTGTTTGGGGGCTCTTATTGCATGATCTCAGCACTGGTGAATCAAGTCCGGAGGTCCTGATACAGTTGGATTCTTGGTCCTTTTGGACCTCCGTGCTGTGTTTTTCCTGAAAATGCTCTTTAGTATCTGGGGGAAGATTTAATTGGTTGTTTCTCTCTCTTAGTTTAAAGGTCAAGCTAATATTATATATCAGACTTAGGTTTCTGCTCCTTAAGGAGAAAGAAAGATTAGTCTAAATGAAATTTCATTGGCCCATCTTTTCCTCTTTTTTAGTATTATACTAAGCTACCAACAGTGCATAACTGCATTCTTAGTCTATATCCTTATACGTGAAAGCAAAGTTAGAATTATCTTGCATAAAATAAAGTGAGCCTATTGGTATTTTGTTCTCTGTCAAAATGAAAGGACTGCTTAGTTCTTACATGCAGTCTTATTTGAACTGATTTCACTTGAGGGTCTTATTAGGTTTTCTCTTCCTCCTCCTGCTGTTCTCCCTCCTGTCTTTATTAATAAAGAAAGGACAACCTTAAGTACCAGTACAACCTGGAGATATTCTACCAATCTTCACATGTGGCTTATGAAAAATGGCCTTATTTCTTCTGGTTTCATGGACATTAGTGGTTATGGTTCCTATAATAACTTAGAAGTTACTCAGGTGGATATTCATGGCTTGGCTCTGGAAGAGAAGGTATTGGTCTTAGTCTGTACTTACAAACAGTCTGAGAATGGAAAAACACTGGTTATTTCACGGTTATGAAAAGGACTGATATTTTCTACTTTAGCTTGAGAGACCCATTTGTTTTCTGTTTAACAAAGTGTCATGGCTTCTATTGCACCTGAAGACTTCACATTATGGTCCCTTTAGGAATTCTGGCTAGTGGTTGGAGTTGTTTGGGAATTATATTGCTCCTATTGCATTCATCATTTCCAAAAGAGGTTTTCTGTTAGGGGCAGAGACATCTGTGTTGACTGGGCCTGGGATTGGCTTGTGGGGTAATTCTAGTGCAGGTGGACGCAGAATCTAGGTGCAACGTGAGAGACTATGAACTCCTGTTGTCTTACCAAGGCAAAACTTGTTTTTAACTTTATCTTTGGGCATTAAACGCCCAGTAAATTAGTACACACTCAATTGATATTTATTGAATACATGTATGAAAGTTCATGGAAAGATAATTGCATTGTTATGTCAAAGACTTTAATATAGAGCTGTTATCCAGTGCAATTTAAGAAGCTGGGATGTATTAGACATAATTTGTTGTTTTTGCAAGCAGTTATTTCCCAGAAATCCCAAGGTATGCTTCATGAGATCCAAGAGATCTCTTTCAGTGCTCAGATGCGAGGTGAATGCACATAGTTCACATCACATATATTAAAATTCCTTCCAGCTCTTTGACACAAATGCAATTTTATCATAATGAAAGTTCTTTGGGAATAAAGATTTATTTTGATAATTTTGAATGAGAATCATAAAACTTTTTATGACCCTTAAAATATGCTGATTTATTTTGTTATTAGACTTACACAGTAACTCAGTTGAAAAGTTGGTAGTATTAAAAATTTAGAATAAAACCTACCAATTACTTGCATTATCCTTACCTCAGCCCATCTGGATGGATGAAATTAGGAAATTATTTTCCTTTTGGTTAATTGAATCTTTAAGTACTATTTTCTACTTCTTTAAAACTTATCCGGTTAGGTATTATTTACTGGTTTCCTTCTATGATGAAGATTTAACTCTTTTATCATCCTCACAATTTTCCCTTTTCATGCTGAAGAATGCAATGCATTTTTTAGAATAATAGCCAGTGTTTTTATTAATGTTCACAGCTGAGCAAAGTGCCCATTTTTTGTTTTTCCTCTAGTAAATAGTTGCTTCAGTTTGATGTCGTTTTTTTCTACCTTTATTGTTAAAAGTAAATAAATACAAATGGGGCTGCTCTTTAGGTGCCCCAAGGCCAACAGTGCATAGCCATGTAAGCAAAATTCATGCCAAACTGATCTCTTGGAAACTCTAATATAAACAAAATGTACTGGGAAGCTTTATGTCCTTGTCACATGCTGAGGTGAGAGTAAGCTAATCAGCTGCAGAGGAACCACCTAAACTGCTCTATTTGCCTTATATGAGAAAGCATGGAAGCCAATCAGGAGAAGGGAGTGGACACACTTCCTTCTCCTTGCTCCATAGACTAAGATTGACAGCCCAGTGGTTTCCAATTCTGAGTTCTTCCAGACTGGAGGCTGTGTTTTGTCTGCACAATAAAATCTTCAACGTGGTCTGATTTTATTGCTGACACTATCAATGGAATGAGCTGCCCTGCTTCAGCAGATATGTTAAATGTCTATAGAGTACCTCCAGGTGCTGAGATGGACCAGTTCCAATTATCCCTGCAGAAGGCCTACCTCCTAGGATGGCTCTCACTCCCACACTGTCCCTGCCTGGTTCATGGCACCTCTCTTGGTCGGATCCACTCTTGCTCAATTCCTAGGTCCTTTTTCTTGGTTCAGTGCCTCAGTTTCTGAACCAAAGGTGCTGGTGACTATTAAAGGGAGGGTACAAGGTACCCTTGAGCGTCAGCATTCGGAAGGTCAGCCCTGCTCTTGGGTGGTCTGGTGAGGATGGGATTTGAATCACTCAAGGTGCTTGCTGCTCTTTTCCTGCTAGTTTTGATGTCATTGAGAAATTTGATCCCTGCTCTATCTGTGGTCCTATATTGCTTTCTGAAGCTTTTGATTTTCATCATTTTTAACCCTATATTTTGAAACTTCACAATATTGTGCCTTATTTTGAGTCTTTTTTCTTCTAACTTGGGGTAGGTACAAAGGAATTTTCATTTGGAGAGTTTTATAATTCAGATTGGGAAACCCTTTTGAATATCATTTTAAGATAATTTCATACCTTCTGTTTTCTCTGTTCTTTGTTTCTTGAACTTCTATTTTCTTATCCTCAAAATTTCTTATAATTCCTTTGTTTTCATCTACTGTCTGTGTTTTGTTGTTTGTAACAAAATTTCCCTTTGCATGTCTCCTGGAGCTTCTATTTTCATTTCTGCACTAATCTGCTCAGATGTTTAGTTTGTAGTTTTTAAGTTTGTGCTTTTTACCTATACGATGTATATTTTTTTGTTTCATAGGTAAGAATTTGATCAAATCTTCATCTTTTCATCTTTGTCTTTCTCTAGTTTTGAACAGACAGCTCCTAGGTATTGTTAGGTTGTTTTCCTTTGCTTCCAGTGTTTGTAACCCTGGTTATCTACATCTATTGTCTGTGCTTTCTCTTGATTATTTTCTATGGTTTTCTCTCGATCAGTCTGTAGGGTTGTGTGCATTATGTGTATAGGTTTTGTTTGAATGTTAGACATCACGTAGAAAAGAACAGTGGCAGATGAGTGTGATTGCGTGCCCTTTCTTCTGCTGGACATAGTGAGGGCTGATTTCCACAACCCAATTGTGGACAGAGCTGTTTGTGTTTGCTAATTCTGCATTGCTGATCCCATTTATTTTGCTACTCTATTTAAATTTTTAATTGACATACAATATTTGTACAGTATTTGTTAGCGTAATATGATTATTTGATAGGCATGTACAATGTGCAATGATTAAATCAGGGTGATAAGCATTTATATCTCCTCAAACATTTATCATTTTGGGGTGTGGGGAATCTTCAGAGCCTTCTTTTGTAGTAGTTTTGAAAATATATAAGTCTCTTGTGGCCTCTGATTACCCCATGGTGCTGGATAACACTGGGCCTCCCTCCTCCTTTTTTTTTTTTTTTTTTAAAGAGAGAAGGACAGTGAGAGAGAGAGAGACAGAGAGAATCAATTTTTATTGAGTTTTTCACATGGCTTTTGTTGCTCCAACACTTAGTTCTGTACGTGGGTGCTGGGGTTTGAACTTGTGTACTTGCACATGCCAGGCAAACGCTGTAACCGCCGAGCCACCGCTCCATCCCCTCCCTCCTCCTATCTAACTGTGTGTTGGTGCCTAATAGCTGACCAAGCCATGCCTTCCTGTTCGCTAGCGACTGCTGTTCTTCTCCCTTCTTCCATGAAATGGACTTCTTGGGTCCAACACACGAGGCGGTCACGTGGCACTTGCCTTTCTGTGCCCACTTTTTCACTGGAAATGACTCCTCCAGTTCCATCCTAGTGCATTAGTCTCCTGGAAACAGGGATGGTGGAAATTTCCTCTAGCACTTGATGATTCTGTTTTTTAACTGACATTTTTAGCCTCCTCCTTTCTGCTGCTGCAGAAGTCGGCAACATGTTGAGAGGGACCTGGCTGTGTGGTCACCCAGGTGTCCAGTTCCAACCCTCCTGTCCCATGTGAACATGACGATCTCCACCGTTCTCTTCTGCCTCCATCTCTGCAGCTAAACTCAGCTGAATTCTGTTGCAGTGAGCCACCGATGAATCTGGGGAGAATTTCAAAGGACTTGAGCTTGCGTATTTAAATCTAGGAATGTGATGCCAGACAAGCTCTCCAGCTCCAGCTTCCTCTTGGACCTGCGCTGGCCCCTCCAGTCCCCAGGCCTCTGAGAAGGATAACTTGGTGAGAAGGCCCTAGTTTCTCTCACTCCCATCCTCTTTCACTTCATCCCCGAAGCTCACCAGCTGTGGCTTTGGACAATTTTCAATGACAGCTTTCTCACTGGGATGATAGAAGTAACAATATAAATTAACTGAAGCAGAATCATTAAGCACCCAGGATAAGTACTGGAGCCTAGTAGGTGCTCAGGTAGAGTCCTGCTGGGGGAAAGGCAGGAGAGAACTGAAAGCAGCACTGGAGCGTTGGAGCCTGACCTGCACACTTCCGTGCCAAGCTCTGCACGGCTCCGCATCTGCATGGATGCCCTCAGTGTCTTTCCCAGCTGAAGGGGAGGAGGGGGGTGCTGCGGAGAGGATATCTTCTCAACCTGTCAAAGAGAGTCTGGAGCAACAATTCAGTATTGGTGGGAACTCCACTCTTGATTGCCTTAAGGAAACCCACCCTGAAAGCAATATGGGTAGGATGAGAGCTTCCAGAAATTTCTTTCCTGTTTGTTTATAGTCTGTGAACATATGGCTGCAGGCAGTCTATTCTGTTGGCTGAATCACCAACCTAGCAGAGTGATGGTCCCTGGATGAGTTATTTAGCTTCCAGCAGGAAAAGCCTGTTTTCCTTTAACAGATGACACTTCTAAGTTGGAAAGCTGCCGTCCCCTTCCTGGGCGATATGCCCAGTGGCTTGTGGCCATGGTCAGCTCAAGGTGAGACTGATGTCAACACTAGGAGCAAAGGAGGACTCCCAGGCTAACAAGGACCAGTGGGCAGCACCTTCTAAGAGCGGGCACTGAACACTGGCTCCTTGGTACCCCAGGGAGGGTTTCTGCCTGAACCACAGCACCACCTGAGCATAAAGATACGGGCACGGACTTAGTCCTTTTATGTATAACTTAGACAAAATCTTTAAAGTTTATTCATGATGTTCATTCTCCTTTCTGTGTATTTGTAGCACAACAGATACAGTTTTGTTATTGAAACAAAGCAAGTTCATACTAATCCTGGGGATCTGGCAGAAATGGGAAACAGACCCTCTCTTTAACTTTTCAGTTTTTCTTTGCTTATCTTCCCTTTACAAAACCTGACCAACAGCTCCTTCTTAGTTCCAAAGCTCATCTCTGCAGACAGAGGCCTCGAGAGAATGGATGACTCAGAAGTGACATTCCAACCTCGCCGGAGTAGATGTCACTCTGTTTGCCTTCTCTTCCTTGGTGTGCCAGCCACTGTTCTGACCCCTCAGGGAGCTTTTGGTTTGATGGCTCAGGGTCACTGTTAGGGAGACTGCAGCCTGAATTCTAGAATCAGATTGCTAAGTTACTGGGCAGAGGTTCAGCTCCCCAGTTAGTGTGACCTCATGCAGCAACCAGAGCTCAGCCGACTTTGTTGTGCAAGTTACGGATGTTCACAAACGGATCTGTCCTGAGTATGCTGACAAATAAGTAGCTGTTACAGTGCTAGCAAAAGAACAGGTGGTAATTATCCATGGTGCTAAGGGAATGAAAGCATTCAGGAGGGGCTGGAGCAGTGGCTCAGTGATTACAGTGCTTGCCTGAAGGACGCGGGTTCAAACCTCAGCACCACATACACAACCAAGTGTCAGAGCAACGAAAGCCATGTGAAAAACTAAATAAAATTAATTCTTTCTTTAACTGTTCTCTTTCTTTCTTTTTTAAAGTATTCAGGATTATGCAAATGCATAGTGTCAGTCTGAGTGGCACACTCTTAGCGTGAGCTCTGTGCTGTTTCCCTGATCTGGGCTTTCCAACTTTATCCATCATCATCACGGCAGATGTCAGGACAATGCAGGTGCCCTGTGGTTGGCTGGGGCTTTCCCTTCTCACCTCCTTCCTGTCCTTCTCAAAGCTACACCCAACTCCACACACTAAAGGGTACCCCCTTCATCTCCATGCACCCAAGGGCTCCCACTTCACCTCCATGCACTCCAGGACTCCTACTTCACCTCCACCCAGTCTGGGGCTCCCGCTTCACCTCCATGCACCCCAGGGCTCCCACTTCACCTCCACCCAGTCTGGGGCTCCCGCTTCACCTCCATGCACCCCAGGGCTCCCACTTCACCTCCACCCAGTCTGGGGCTCCCGCTTCACCTCCATGCACCCCAGGGCTCCCACTTCACCTCCACCCAGTCTGGGGC
>PVKS010005226.1:0-86638 GCA_004027875.1 Aplodontia rufa
TAGCTTCGTTGTAATGGGTTACTTCAAGAGAGAACTCTCAGTGAATTATGAGAGGCAGTCAATGCCCGTTTTGCCGTGTGTCTAATTCTTCAGATATCTGTGTCTCTCTTGGAAAATTGCTGATGCAGTGGATTTTTCCCAGTCAGAGTCAGAGCCCCGGCGAATGCTGTCACGCTTCAAGACGCCATCTTCTCTCTCCTCAACCTTATGACTTATTCTTTTATCTAGAAAGAGACTATTATGGCTTAAACATTAGGTGCCTCCAAAAATTCATGTATGAGACAATACAAGAAGGTTTAGAGGTAAAATGATTGGGTTATGAGAGCCTTAACCTAATCAGTGAATTGATCCTGATAGGAATTAACTGAGAGGTAACTGAAGGCAGGTAGGGTGTGGCTGGAAGAACTGGGTCTTTAGGGGTGTTCTTTGGGGATATATATTTTGTATCTGGTGAGTGAAGTCTCCCCTCCCCTCTTCCTTTCCCTTCCCTTTCTCTCTCTCCCCACCCTTTCTGGTGTGATGTCTTGAGCTGTTTCGGTCCATCACACTCTTCCGCCATGATATTTTGCCTCACCTCAAGCCCCAAGGAATGGAGTCGGCTGTCTGTGGACTAAGATCTCTGAAACTGTGAGCCCCAAAATAAACTTTTCCTCCTCTAAAATTGTTCTTGTCAGGTCTTTTGGTTGCAGCAAAAAAAGTGACTAAAGGTGACTAAAAACAGAGACTAAGCAAAAACTTCTGTTGAAATATGACCACATATTTCTAATTACTATACACAGCTACCTTTTCATTCAGACCTTATCTCTTAAATCCCCCTACACTGGCAGAAATGGCAGGATTTAAAATATCAGTTCTAGTTCCCACAAACAAGAGTTCATGAAACATGGTTCTGTTTCTTGATCATAAAATCTCTCTCAACTTTGTCATGTTCTAAACCTAAGCCCTCATGAATTCAGATTATCTAACCTTTGATTCAAAATGGGTTTTTTGTTGTTTTGGTGTTTGTGGGGCGTTGGAAGAGTTGTTTTGTATCAATAAGTGCCTAAAAGTTCAACAAAAAACACCTGGAGGCTGTATTTTGAAGCTAAAATATGCAACAATAGTGTGATATCCTCCCAACCCCAGGAATGCTCTCAACACATGATCCCCAAATCTGTGCTTTCAAAACGTAAGTGGGACTACATTATACCGTGTATAGACTATACTATCTTCAAAATAGCATACAGCCTATCTTTGTTGGTTTGCTTTTCATCTTTATTTGAATAATTCAAAACAAACTATTTAAAAACTTCAGACAAGTTTAAAGAAACAGAGGCAGATAAGAACAGCGATCAGCATTAGTAGTCTGTATCATACACTGCTCTTGTTGCAGTTAGCATCAATAACAATAAACATTTATTTAGCTCTGACTGCATGGAAGGACATTTCTTCCCAAAGTATGTGAATAGATATCTATGTTATGAGATTCAGATAATAGTATTTTTGTTAAGTACTGGAATGCAATTGTTTAAAAGAAGATGATACATCTATTCCTCTAACAGATTTAGTATTGCCGCTGGGATTTCATCATAGTTCAGTCATAAATTAATTGCACAGTAGATTTATTCATCTATCATTCCCCCATAACAAGTCTGATCATGATTGCTTTGTATGTCTCCATTTGGCACTCTGAGATTTTATTCATTTAACAGGATTATTTATTAATCAGGCATTTACTGAATAGGGTTTAAAGGAACTCAGTGGGTCTGATACAAAGTGCATTAAATCCATCATTGGGATTACTTTTATTTCAGGTATAAATTTAAATGGAACTCATTGTAGTTGGAGGAAATATTAATTATCAGATGGATATTTTCTCTTAAATATATTTATCGTGCCTTTATGAAACACCTGATACAGGGATAATCTAGTTAAAAAGAAAAAAATTAACTATATAGCATCTCTATGAATTTGATATTTAGGAAAAAAACCATTCCTAAATAAGAAATAAAATCCCTCTTGATCCAAATGGCAACTTAAAAAAAAAGGGTAACCAACAACTATTAAAAACTCCCTACTCAAATAAAATCTGCCAATTGCTATAAAGTCCACATCATCAGACTGATACATGCCATTTTGCCTTACACTAGAAAAAAATGTCATTGCAACAAAGAGCATTTTATTGGAGAACTAAATGAGTAATGACTGTACTTGAAGCTAATCCATAGAGGAAATTGGGGGAAGAGCAATGTTGGGGCCCGGGCTCCTTTTGATAACTACACTCCCAGAACACTGTAACTCACATCTGTCATGCCAGCCACTACCCCCACAAAGGTGGGGGACTGAGAGAAAAGAGATGGGGTAAAAGATAAGAGAGGCAGCAAAAAAAAAAAAAAAGAAAAGAAAAGAAAAGAAAACCATGGAATTTGAGAGTTGGAAGGGACTCAAAAGAACTATTAAGGGACAGTAACAATAGTAATTAGTATATAGATTGAGAATGTAAGGCTATTAAACAAGCCTCATTTTTAAAATAGGGAAAGAATGAAAATGACTCTCAGAATCATTTGAAATGAATATTTTCCATTGGATTACATATGCAAATCTAGCAAAATAATTCCAAGAAAATAGCCTATAAGAAGCCTATGATATTTGCATCTTGATTTATAGACCTTTACCATGTAAGCAGAAATATTGCAAGTAACTGAACTTAGAACTTTTGAAAATGAAAAACATTTATTTTGAAGCAGGGAGATGATATTATCACCAGTTATTAATAGTTTTCCTATTGAGTTGTCTCTAGGTACAATTGTTCCATGAATAAAAAATCACAGGAATGCATGATTTTTATTCATGAGGCAGAGTCTCTCAGAGCACATACTTAGTTTAGGGCTCTACCTGTCTAGTATTAACTCAAAATAATCCAGAAACAGAGATGAGATGACCAGAGAGCAGTCCGGTAAAATCCTGAGACTGCATAACGCTGGCATTTCAACCACCATCATTGCAGCTAAGCCACAACCTGACTAAATTATACCATGAAAGCTTCCCTTTCCCTCCTTTACCACCATCTCTTTGTTCCAGTTCTCTGGTCTGGGCTTTGGCAGTAGCTTCCACTAGCCTCTACAAATCTATACCCTATCTGGCCCAACTCTCTGTGCACTTCACAACCAGAGGGTTCTTTAAAGGTACTGGGCCACACCTATCAATTCCCCAACTTTGCACCTTCAATGCTTTCCCATTACTTTAAGGATAAAGGCAAAAACCCTTAGCATGGTCCACGAGGCTCTGCATAGTTAGGCCCCTTCTGCTTCCTTTCCTATTTTGCTGACCTGTTCTAGGCAGGGTGGTGCTTCAGACTGTTAGTTTCTTCAACGGCAATCTCTTTGCCATCTCAAGGACTTTGCACATGCTTTTCCTGCCATCTAGGGTAATTTGCCCACACCTTTACCTCTCCCTCCAGGGCATCCTTTAGGTTTATTCTTATGTGTTTCCTCCCTGATGCATGCTTGATCAAAATTAGATTTAAGAGCCCCTTTATCACAACTGCAAGTAAACAGCTAACCTTAGTCTGCTGGACTTACTTAGAAACTCTGTAAGGGCAGGAATGGTAGTTTGCCTCATTTACCAGTTTCCCCAGTGCTAACTAAGCACTCGATAAACACCTGCTGAGTAGGTGTCAACTTTGAAATCAGCTTCTACTGCTGTGTTGTTAAAGCCTGATTTAGATCTCAAACTTCAGATTCCTTCCAAAGTTGTGCCATCAAAATGTGTCAGGACAAAAGATACAACAGCAGAAGAAACCTGACAGGGAAAAAAAAGCCTCTCTTTTTATCTTCTTTCCGTTCTCTTCCCTCCCATGTCTGCCTCTGTCTAACAGTCTTCTTTTCCTTCCAGAAAGCAAGCTAACCCCCAAATTGAGCTTTCTCCAAATAGGATCCTACTTCCATCAGTGCATTTGTCTGGAAACTGTAACTCAAAAGTGAGGTATGCTACACCATTTGCCTGATTTTATTACAAAGGATATACATGGGAGAGAAGAAAAAACTCTCCCAAAAGAACAACCCCCCCCATCCTGGTTGATAGCTGTTTTTCTGATCTTAGGGCAGGAATGTGAGTATTACTGCTTGGCAAACATCCTGTCCATGCAGAGGTCACCCACAGCCCTGTGGCCCTGTGGAGAGCATTTTAATATGTCACTGACTGATGGTTTGGATTCCATATTTCACATAAACCTGACAGAAGGACTGAATTAATGTTATTAGGACAATCTGAGAGTTCTTTGGATAACACAAGGCCAAATCAGCACTAAAAAAGAGCTGCAGGAAAATTTCTTTCCTACACAACATTATGCTTACAATTCTATGCTGGGAAAACTAGACTTGACAGTCTTTACCAAACCACATAGGCATCTTTAGATCAACATCTCTTAAGCAAAATTTACTTCTGAAATAGTGGTTCATAAAATAGTTGCCCTTCTCCATGAAGTTTGTAAATTTGGTTATACAATTTTTGCTACAAGTGAGTGTTTTGCCCTAGAATTGTCTCTCCCCAAGCAATATTTACAGATTAGAGCCCTGCTCTTAATTATACAATAATGTTTATTATAAGCATAGAGATGGTATCAACTGAGATGTTTTTACAGGTACTTTTTAATTTTTTTTAATTCCTGAAACCACATCCAGTCATAAATGTCAAGCAAAGTTCTCCGATTGTCAATTGAAAGGCCTAGATTTGCTTCCATTCTCTACAACTTCTTAACCTCCTTTCCTATGGCTGATTTAAAAAAAAAATGATGTTAACATCATGTTTCGCTGCTACGGTGAAGAGGGCTGCTTGATCCTTCCACCATAAGCCAGAGTTCTTTGCACCACCAGAAGCCCCCACAGTGGCCTTGTGGTTCACAGGCCTTTAAGACTGCCCCCATGTGAGTCAAATAATTCCTCACATAGGATCCAGCAGCCAGACTGAAAAGAAATTCCAAATTCTACCCCAAAGGACTAATTGAACTTAGCAATTTGTTCTTTTTCATTAAAAAATACTTGTAGTACCTTTTTGTAATACAACAATAAGCTACCATGTGGATTGCTGCAGAATTCTGGAAGAATGCCAAAGCAACAATAGCTCTTTTTCTTTAAGAATAAGACCCATATGTCAAAATTTATCTAGAAACTCAATTTGGCTTGCTGCTTCATCATGCTAGGAGAATAACTACAAAATTATATTACTGTTCATTATGTCCAAGGGGATTCTAATTTATTATAATTCATGCCAAGGAAGTACAGTAGCCCCGCAATGGCTATTGGTGTATGGAGATGTGCCAGTCTCATAATAGTTATGAGTGGATCATAATACTACACTTGGTTTTTACAAATATTTAATTGACAAGAAATATTCATCAGTCAGTTGAGATAACTTGTAATCCTCAATTCCTTTTTAGTCCCACCTAATTTATCCGACAGATTTAAGGAATACACACACACACACACACACACACACACACACACACTTATACACAAAAACATGTTGTCTCACTACAGAGCAATACCATATGCCACACTGCCTCTGTGTGAAAAGAGCTGAAAAGGCATCACCAACTTCAGAGAATTCACCCTTTCTCTTAATTTTAAGGGTCAAAATAGTAACAACGGGGCATGATCAGGAGTTGATCACTAATTATTAATAAGACAACAGGGAAACCTTTGAAAACATTAGTTTTGACTATACATAGAACCACTTAGGTAGTGTGTGTGTGTTCATTTGTTTTAAATTTCAGACGTGGACTGCACTCCAGCTCATTCAGATCAGATGCACTGAGGTGGGATGGTGGCATCAGTTTCTATTTTTAAAACTCCCCACGTGATTCCACTGTGCAGTTCAGTTTCAGAAGAATCTGCTTTAGAGTCTGTTTATTCTTGAGCTCTTTTTTCATTCCATGAAGTAAGTATAAGCTCAAGCAATATTAATTCGGAAATCTCAGACATCACTTCTGAAAAGAATCTAAAAATCATTTCATGTAGTACTTTCCTTTTCCGGAAGGGTGATGGAGACCCAGAGAAGCCAAGGGACTTTCCCAGGTTCTCTCAGCAAGTTAGTAGCAATTTTATATAGCTATGCCTTCCTGCTCCAATCCACTGTTCTTTCTAGGGTACCACATTGCCTCACTATTTTATTTATTTTTCTACATTTTATTTCTTTTTCTGAGTATTCTTGATCCAATTTATGGATAAAATGTTTAAGGGTAAAAATGTTTGAAGCTATGGTCATTAAGCCACATTGGCCATATTAAGATAATATAAATTAAAGTTAAGCCACTTGTGTGTGGGGGGGGGGTCCCCTTGACCAGCACTATGCTAGGACATATTAGAGACATAAAGATTAGAAAGGAGATATTTTCTCCAAAGAATTCTCCATCTTGTAGAAAAAAATTAAGGCAAGAACACACAGGACTCTTGACCATAGGCAGATGAAGTGAGGAAAGAGTGGACAGCCCTGAATAGTTCTTAGACTATGATTCCACCTTGCACAACCCTAAGAGCAATGAGTGTGGTGGCTTAGTTTATGAGATTCACTTTCAAAGTCCAATCAAAAATTAAATTAATATCTTGATAAATTATAAGAATGTAGGCCTTTATTCCCTCTGAAGGAAGTTCTAATCAGCTAATGTGCTTGGAACCACAACTGTATGAATAAAATGAAACACCTATTCTATGCTTGAATATTTAATATTATCTTTAATATTTTCCTCCTGAGTCAATGTCAGGAACACAAAGGGTAATATCCACATAATGAAAAACAATAAAACTATAAAACTAATATTGTAGAAGGATATTCAAATGTACTGAAAATGTTCACAGTATATTTTGAAGTTGAAAAAGTCAAATTATTACATGTATACTACATGTACTTTTTTTTTTTTTTAAGAAATATGGGGCTGGAGCAGTGGCTCAGCAGTAGAGCACTTGCCTGGCATGCATGAGAACCTGAGTTTGATCCCCAGCACCACATACACAACTAAATGGAGGAAAAACATAAAACAGATGAAAAAATAAAATTATCTTTCTCTCTCTCTCTTTTTTAAAAAAGAGCATGACTTTGGATACACATGCAAATTCTGGCTTACTAGCTATGTGACTGTGGGCAAGTTACTCAATCTTTCCAAACCTCAATTTTGTCACCTATGAAATAGAAATAATACCTTCTTCAAGGGCCATTGTAAGGATTAAATGAGTTAGTATGTTTAGCATATAATGAAAGTTCATAAAGTGTTAGCTATTGTTGTTAATGGTTATGTTACTGTAATAATAATAATAATAATTGATATCATTAAGTAAATGGATTATGAAAGAAAGGAAAATAAGACTTAGATAACATTAAGAAAATATAATTAGTCTGTTGTGAAAACTACTCTGCTTCTAAAATTCTGATGTAAAACACAGGGTATGGTGGGAAGGGATGGGGGCTGGTGTTGTTAGTCCCTTCCTCACCATGTCAGAGGAATCTACTCAAAGACAGGAGTTAGGTGGCAACACTACAGAGCCCTTGGCAGAAAACCCCAATAAGCCTTATACCCAGTTTGCAAACATCAACAAAAGCTTGCATTTTCACATTTTCATTCTGCACAAGTTAACTACTTACAGCAAGCAGCTCCACCACCACCATCATTACCACTCTAAATGGAGGGCTCAGTTTTCCTTCCTCACAGACTCTCCAACCCTGTCCAGGGTTCACTTCCCAGCTTGGCCAATGCCTGGAGATTTGCCAGACTTTCCTAACTGGTCCATGACCTCAGAGCCTGTCACAAATAATTCTACCTCCTCATTCAATTAGCAGCATCAGACTCTTTTTTTTTCTGTCACAGATGTAAAGGGATCCAAGGTGACCAGAACTTATGGTATATATCATCAACGTCTTAGTTGTCAATTACCCTGGACTCCATAGACAGCTTCTGTCTAGCAAACTGAAAAATTCCTGATGAAGGATATAATTCAGTTCCTAAAAAGAAGATAGAGTATGTTTAGCAAAAAACTGACTGAACTGATTGACAGAAAATGGGAGTATTAATAAAAAGGCCTGTATGGATGACTTAGTCTGAACAAGTAAATTGGGAGAGGTCATTAGGTCATCTCAGAAGAAAATAGCAAGGAAAAGAAAATTAAATGCTTATGTTCCAATACATGAAGATGAATAATAAGTAAATTAAATACACTCATTTACATGGAAATCAATCAGAAGGAGAAAGAATAGAGATTAAGAAGGGAAAACAGGGCTGGAGCAGTGGCTCAGCAGTTGCGGCACTTTTCTGGCATGTGTGAGGACAGGGGTTTGAACCCCAGCACTATATACACAACAAAGTGTCAGAGCAATGAAAGCCACATGAAAAACGCAATAAAATTGATTCTCTCTTTCTCTCTCTCTCTGTCCCTATCTTAAAAAAAAAAGAAAAGAAGGGAAAACAGCAATAGTATTCTTGTGGGAGTCTACCACAAGAGCATACCCGCCCCACACACACACCAAAAAAAAAAAAAAAAAAAAAAATCACAGATGGGAACTTGGAAAGAATTGCTACCTGTTTTGCATAGATTTTAACCAATGACTTTGGTACTAAGTTTCAATGACTGCTTTGCATAGGTTTCAACCAATGATGTAGATGCATTTCTCAATGCCTGGTTTGCATGAATGTAAATTATGTTCATACCCCAAATCAATATAACCCCTAGCCTAACCTCCATTAGACGGTGTTCTGCTTCCAGGTACCCCTCTGCTTTGCAGAGTCTCTACTCTCCTTCCTTAAATAAATCCTACTCCTTTTTACTCCTTAAAAAAAAAAGTATACCACAAACTGTCAGATGGATAGAGAATTGAAATGATCTATTTCTAAATCTAGATGCTAAATAGACATTTTGGCAAGACATAATAGTGATATTGAGCTTCACCTCACCAGACTTACACTGTAGAGGAGGTAGAGGTTATAAAACAGTGTCAGAAAGGCTAAATTCCAGAATGCTGAGGCTTGCAAGAGGGAAGAAAAAAATGATAAAGATTATACAAGAAGGTTGTATAGATAAAGAAGGATGTTACAGAACCAGTGTTCAGAGTGTGTGATGTAATAATAAAGGTCAACAAGAAGGCAGTACTTACCAATTCCCTTTTTGCTCTGATTTAATTTTCTCTCTGGAAAGTGTAGAAGGAGAATCAAAAAGGACTCAAAGTCCCATCTAAGATGTAAGATAGTAAGAAAACAGCATGAAGTCACTTTAAGTGGGTTCATGTTCTTAAGCTTGGACAAATTATATCCCAGGGTACTCTAAGAACCTGAGGGTGAGTGTGCAGAATCAATATCAACAATTCTGAGACATCCCAAAGAATAAGGGAATTGCCAGGAGAATGGAGATGAGCATTAGGCTTTATTAGGACTTTTTTTAAATGACAGAAATAGCTGGGTAGAGTAGTGAATGCCTGCAGTCCCAGCTACTCTGGAACTGGGGCAGGGAGGACTGCTTGAACCCAGGAGTTGGAAAACAGCCTGGGCTGAGATGAGACCCCATCTCAAACAACCAAAAAGAAGTTAAAAGTACATCAGGTAAAACTATAGCCCAAAGAGTTGAACTATCCCGCCTTACACACTATAGCTATTAATAAATGAAAGTATGCCAAACTCATTTCATATTTTTTCTCTGTAGGCAGATCAAAAAGGTTCTTAGCAGCAGAATGCCACAAAGTGTCTCTTAATTTCAAAAAGTTGTTATTAAGTCTTAGAAATATCCTTAAGGAAAAGATCAAAAACAACCAGCCATGTTAGCTGGTGGATGTCAACTTGTCTTAGTAAAAACTCCCAGAATGGTGTATTTAGATCCAGCCTATTCAAAAATGTTTAAACAACTTGGAAAGAGACTTCAAAGGCAAACTTATCACATTTTCCAATAGCTAAAACAAGAAGTCTAGGTAATAATCTGGATGGGAAAAAAATCAGAATTTGAATTGGTTTTGATTGGCTTAATAATGAGATTAAAACCAGTATTATTCAAATTCAGATGAGATTTAGAAGGTAGAAACATAGAGAAGACAATTTATCTTAAAGAAAAAAATTCAAGTTCTTTGTATAAATCAGAGAAGACCTAGCTTACTAGCAGCTCAAATTAAAAAATAAGGTGATTTTCAATGTCATGAAGATCCAGTATTCTACTGTTTCAGGCACTGTGCTAGACTCCCCTACCTACTTTTTAGAATATAATAAGTACTATAAATAGAGAGTCTAGATTCACATACATAGTAGGCTTTTATACTGGTCCCTATACACAACTTTTTTTTTTTAAAGAGAGAGGTACAATGAGAGAAAGAGAGAGAGAGTATCAATTTTATTTAGTTTTTCATTTGCCTTTTGTTGCTCCAAGACTTAATTGTGTATGTGGTGCTGAGGTTTGAACTCATGTATTCACACATGCCAGCCAAGTGCTATAACCACTGAGCTACTACTCTAGCCCACAAGATATGTTTTTAAAGGATGACAGAGGAATGCACTTCATTGGTAAAGTGCTTTCCTACCATGTGTGAGGCCCTGGGTTCAATCCCCAATACTAAAAAAAGTGCACTAAGAATGATAAAAATTTAAAAGCTGATTATAGTGGTGCATGTTGAAATCCCAGAGACTAGAGAGGCTAAGGCAGTAAATTCTCAAATTTTAGGCCAGCCTGGGCAACTTAATGAGACCCTGTCTCAAAATAAAAAATAAAAGGGCTGAGGAGGGATGACAGATTTGCTAGAGAAGTGGTTGAAAAATCTGAAGATCATGTTTCTTAAAATGTGATTTTAAAAAATATCAATTTTTAGCCTAGCATTGTAGCTCAGGTCTATAATCCCAGAGACTCAGGAGGCTGAGATGAGGATTGTGAGTTCAAAGCCAGCCTCAAAGTTAGCAAAGCCCTTAGGCAACTTAGTGAGATCCTGTCTCAAAATTAAAAAAAAAATTTTTTTAAAAAGAGCTTGGGATGTGGCTCAGTGGTTAAGCATCCCTGGGTTCAATTCCTGGTACCAAAGAATTAAAATAAAATTTAAAAACTAGCAAGTCTTTGTCTGAAGAAATGAAGATTTAGAAAAACTATACAATTACCATAAAGTACTTGCACAGATCTACTGATCACATGAAAAGAGGGCGGTGGTCTATAGAGCAGAATGAAAGGTGAATATTATAACAGAGAGGTACATTTAGGTTCATCATGAGGGACACTTCCTCATACCCACAATGGTTTGGGCACTTCCTCATAAGGAATGCACTTCTACCTGTGAAGATGCTCACATGTCAGAGATGTTACCAGAGCGGTTACTCCATCAGAGGGAAGCTGAACCATAAGACTGTACAAACCCTTCCAACACTGTCGGTCCATGATTTTGTGAATAGCATGTCTGATTAAAGCAATGCCATCTACTCCAACAGTAATCAAGATGGATGGCTTTGGTGACTCTACGCCTTTGCAGAATCATCTGTTGTAGATATTGAGAACTAATTACTGGGTCTCTGTTAACCTCATCTATTGAAGATGGACTCTGCTTTAGGGAACATTCTTTGAGATCGCAACAGAAGAGGAAAGCAATCTCTACATCCTGTATATATAAATCTCTGGGTCTAAATTTATCAAGCGCCAAGGAAACTGTGACAGTACAATGGAGCTCTTAAAAAAAGAAACTGAAGTACTAGTGCACTTGATCATTCCAAGGGGAAAGGCAATACCTAAGTTTTCCTTTAATGTCAGTCAGGAATCTGCTCACCAACATTTTAAATTGACTGACATGGGAATGGGCAGTGAAGAGCAAACTAAATTGACAGCTTTTCAGCTCTGTATCACGCTCTCCAGCCATGATTAATCTAATTCTCAAACTTTTCCCCTTGTACTATATTTTAAAAATGGAATGGAAAATCTAGAAAACTATTAAAAATGCTTTTGCAAAGATTGTGTCTCCACATAAAGCAGTGATCACCTGCTGGTAAGAAGCAAATGGACTCGGAAATACAGTACTAAAAGAAGAGTGACAGAATGCTTGGCTAGCATACATGAAGCCCTGAGTAATCTCCAACACAACCTCATCCCTCCAAAAGAAATATGGTGCTAGCCATCATTTAATTATTTAGAAACCTTTCTCTAAAGCCTTTCATAAATAGATTATCCTATTGTTACTGTTTCTATTTTACACATGGAAAGAAGAAGGAAAGAAGGTCAGTTAATATCAGCACAATACCACATTTCCCTTTATAAGAAAGAACAGTCCTCCAAACAAAAAGACTGCCTTTATTATACCACAAAATTAAGTGCCTTATTAATCACTATTTGGTGTTGCTTCCTGTTTGTTTCATGTGTTATTCTTATTTCCTCAAATGAGGGAATGCACTAATATTTAAAAAATACAGGGTGAAGGGGATGTTAGACACAAAACTTGAAAATGTTCACAAAGCTCACCTTTATAGATCTCCTCCCAGAGATCTATAAATAAAATTAAAGTAATGCCAGAAAGAGGACTCAGTTATTACTATCATCATTTATACTGGATACTTCTGTGACAAATAACACTTGCAAACCAGATTATCCTTAATTATGAATGAATCTTAAGTCTAGGTAAATAAATAAGGCATTTCCTTGGTGAAAAGAGTTGAAGCCAACCACATAACAAGAGTCACAAGATGAATGTTTTATGTTGTGCATTCATTGGGAAGGGGAATATTTTCCATACATTTCTCCCTGAAATAAACTTACCTCTTCCTAACTTATAACTATTTTTAAATAGCCTTTCACTTTGCCACCAATGACATGGACAGGTATGACCCTGTGAAACCCTTTCTGCTGCCCCACGCCTTGATTTTCCTTTCTAAGGAGCCACACTTCCGCTCCTCCCATTCACTCACTCTCCAGCCCACTGCAATCTGGCTGCCACTCCTATTCCCTCCTGGAAGCCTCTCTGGCCAAAATCAATAATGACCTCTTTGTTGCTAAATTCAATGGACACTTTTCGTCCTCATTCTACCCAACAGCTCTGCAGGATTTGACATGGTTGACCACTCTTTTGCTCTTGAAAGTTTCTCCTCCGTTGGTTTCTATGACAACACCTTCTCCTGGTTTTCCTCCTCTCTGGGCATTACTTTTCAGTCTGTTTCTTATGCGTTTTTTGTTATTGTCCTTGTTTGCTTTTTTTTTTTTTTCTTTTCTTTCTTTTTTTTGCAACTACTCACCTTTCAAATGAGTGACCACTAGGAATCTATCCTAAACTCTATTCTATTCTTTCTTATTCCTCTTCTTAAAGTAATATCACCCACTTTCATGGCTTCAACTCACACTCATTGGAAGATTCCAAAATCACTTTCTCCAGTTGAAACTTCTCTCTTGATCACTAGACTTTCTCAATAGCCAAAGATGTGTTGGGGTAGCTCTTCTAACTGGTCCATTTAAACTAAAAATTCAAAAATCTTTTTCTTGTTAACCAGGATAAGAATCACAAATCCATCCTCAAAAGCCCAGGGTGACCATAAAGTCCTAAACTTATGATTCTCCTGCCTCAGCCTCCCAAATCATGGGATTACAGGTATGGGCCACCATGCCCTGCAATAGTCAGCTTCTTGAAGGCAGTAACTATACTTGTCTTTGAATAGCTAATACTTACCCCATAACTGCTACCAAGCAAACAACATTAGATATGAGTTGAATTAAATAATGAGATAGCAAAAAAATCACAATAAGAAAGCAATGTTCCTAGAAGAGATAAACAGGCATCCATTTCCTGAGCTTCTTTACAGCGTTTTATTTGCAAGTCACTACTACTAATGCCTAGAACCTTTTTTCTAAATTAAGCACTTATAAAGCCAGAACACCAACCAAACTATGAAAGTAACCGAAATGCTATTAAGTCAAAGATACTTTATGAGAGGGATGTCTTAAATATTAAAGTCATTAAGTATCTTCCCTTGGAAAATTATTCCTTTTACTTTAATATAAAGTTACAGTTAGAAATTCTATCACAAACTGCTTGAAGAGGCATCTGGGAGCCTGTTTGCCCTTGACCTGCAATGTCCACACTTCTACATTTCCTCAACTTCTATACTGCGGTCTAAGGAGACAAAAATTCCAGGCACCACGCCCCCACAGTAAGCTAATTCTGCCTACAGATCATGCACTCCTGGCCTGTCCAATCACCCTGCACAAACCATTCATTCTTTCTCTCTCTCTTTTTTTTTTTTTTTTTTTACCAGGGATTAAACCCTTAGGTGCTAAACTACTGAGTCACATCCCCATCCTCCTTTATTTTTGATACAGAGTCTTGCTATATGGCTTTGCTAAATTGCTGAGGCTGGTTTTGAACTTCCAAATCCTCTTCCCTCACCCTCCTGGGCTGCTTGGATTACAGGCATGTGCCACCACACCCAGCAGCAGTTAAGTTTTTATTTTATCATGTTGGAATTGGACATTGGACCTTGAGCCTGAGCCACTCCTAGACCTTACACTTTTTTTTTTTTTTTTTGTACTGGGGACTGAACTCAGGGATGCTGTCCCACTGAGCCACATCCCCAGTCTTTTTCATTTTAGGACAGGGTCTAGCTAAGCTACTGAGATTGTCCTTAAACTTGGGGTTCTCCTGCCTCAGCCTCCCAAGTCCATGTGATTCTTGGGGTGTATCAGCCCAGTTATCTCTGTAGATGAACTTTTGTGTGGTGCTGGGGATTAAAGCCAGGACCTCACACATGCTAGGCAAGGCCTCTGCCAGAGCCACACCCTCAGTCTGAACATTTTTGTGCAGTCTGCAGGATTGAACCGAGGGGCACTTTACCTCTTTCACAGGTGCTGGGGATTGAATCCAGTGCCTCCTATACACAAGGCAATTGATCTCCCAGCTATACCTTTAGCCCTTGGTTTTGAGATAGGATCCTATCAGGTTTTCAGGCTCTCTGCACTTGCTATCCTCCGGCCTTAGCCAAGGAGTTGGCATTACAGGCATGTACCACCACCTGGCTGATCACTATCTTCAATAAATTGTTTCCTTGAAGAAAAAAATAAAGGAAATTGCATCAGAGCCACAAGAATAATTATATCATTTATTAGAACAGAGTGAAAAAGGATACATCCATTAAATTTCTTACCATTCAACTTTGGTAAGTCAGAGAGAGGAAATACCATTCCTAAAGCACATTTCTAACTTGAAAAAAATCATGTCTCACTTTGAAATAAAAGGATGCCACGTCCTTTTAATGGATAAAACTATACATAATAAAGATTAGGGGCTGGAGCAGTGGCTAAGTGGTTACAGCACTTGCCTGGCATGCGCAAGGACTCAGGATTGAATCCCAGAACCACGTACACAACAAAGTGTCGGAGAAACGAAGGTCACATGAAAAACTACATAAAAATTGATTCTCTTTCTCTCTCATTGTCCCTCTCTCTCTCAAAAAAAAAAGGTTAAAAGGCAACTTGTCTTTTCTTTGGAGTACTTATAGGTAGTGACCCCCCAAAATCATAGGATTTGTATGCGAGAATAGAGTATAAAATGAAGAGGGTTCATGTGACCTGACTCAGTGGTCAACAGAGTGCCCGTAGTATAAGACTGTACTGATCAATTAAAGGTACTTGAATAGTGTCTGCTACTTGCTGAAGATGTAACAGATCTTTCAACAAACGACTTGGATGTTCCATGAAACTTTAAGTCACCTTGAATGTATAATACTTAATTTCTGTGACAAAGGGGCATTTTGACTTTGAACTACGGATCAGCATCATTTTTCTCTATGCATACTTCATGTCAAAATGAATTGGGCCTGAGTACATTGCCCAATAAATGTGTGTCATGAAGATTTATTAAATTTCAATGTGTCCTAGAGAGAACTTTAATTTTTAGCCTAAATGTCTAAAAATGTCTGTCTTGTTAACCAGAGTAAGAATCACAAACCCGTTCTCAAAAGCCCAGGGTGACTATGTGGCCTGGTGTACCTGGGAAAGTCCTGGTTTATGCTTATTGTCCCAGCACAATTATTAATAGTACTATCTTAATTGCTTCTCAATATCTTATTTCCTACCTCTAAAATATCTTTCTCTTTCTTCTAAAATCATTACTATTTTGTCTGATGACTATCATGGGAAAATATTCTATCTAAATGACATAAACTTATTCTGCCCCTAAGACTGACTAATGAAAGGTAAGTAGCCCAATGCAAGAGGCTGATTTGGGGTTCAAATAAATCAGTGTTTATATCTCAGCTCTACCATCATATACTAAGCAACTTTGGATAAATTACCTAATTTCTCTGTTCTCAGTTTCCTCTTCTGTGAAATAGGAATAATATTAGCAGGACAGTTGTGAGAAATAAATAAGATGTGTGCAAATTCCTTTGCATAATTCCTGAAATGTAAATTTTCAATAAGTGGAAAACGTGATGGTGAGAAGTTGCCTCAGACATCACACCAGATTCTGAATATTGCTACAGTATAGTCAGCTCTCTATATCCATGGGTTCCACACCTGTGGATTCAGCCAACCCCAGGTCGAAAATGTTAACACGTGCAGACTTCTTGTACTAGTTATAATTCCATGAACAGTACAGTATAACAACTTCATATAGAATTTACATGGTGCTAGGTATTATAAATATATGGGAGGATGTGCATAGGTTATATGTAAATACTGAGCTATTTTACATAAAGAACTTGAACATCTGAAGATTATGGCATCTGCACAGGTCCTGGAACCAATTCTCCACAGATAATAAGGGACAATTCTACATCTTGTATAAAAGGAACCCAATTGTATAAGATTCCAGAATTTTGGAATTGTTATGAACTGAAAGATCACCAAATGAAAACTTGCATTTTTAGAGATTATGAAGCCCTCAGTAGGTATGTGACTTGGCTCAGATTTCATGACTTCTTAAGAAGAAAGCCAGAAGAAAATGAGTTTTGTTTCTTAAATTTTTTTCTCAATTTTATGAAATAGATTTGGAAGTAATAATGACTATAGATAAAGCATCGTTGTACATCACTATGAACATATTCCAAACTGTATGTTAGGAACCCACATTACACTTTGCCCCAAGTAAGGTAAACTTGTTCTTATATACAACAACATGCCATCAGTGGAAATCCTTCACTGATACACTGTACAGAGGAAGGTCATTTATAGGCCTCAGTTTTCTCTTGTATAAAATGGAAATAATATGTGATTCTCAAGACTGTCACAAAGATTAAATGAAGTAACATGCATGAAACCACTTAGCACAGTGCTTCACTATGATGTCCCAAAGTTTACTGGGGTGATAACAATCTCTATTTTTCTATGCAAATTCATTTATGGTGACATGAGTTTTCGACTAATCTTTTCCACTGCTGCCATTTAAGGATTCTTTGCTTTAGAGCCTAGCCAGGACATTTTGAAGTATGGCCTCGATGTTAATGGACTGGCTGTGTTCCAGATTCTTTTTGTTGGAAATTCTCTCTTGCCACTGAATGCTAAATACAGATTACAGGTGACCCTGATAAAACTACTCAAGAAGGCAAATTTGACATCTTTCCTTTTTATGCATAAAACTCCAGGGAGCTTCAAGGCCCATTGGTAATGGCCAAGAGAACACAAAGGGCAACATGCACAATTCGCTTTAGAACCTCCAATCCTTCCAATACTATGCACAAGCCATCTGCTTAGAGTCACCTGGACAATGAGAATTTAAGTTCTTCATGCTAAGGTTTCTAAAGTAAATTTATAAATTCAAAGGAAGTGGCATATAAGGCATGCCCACCCATTGCGTGAAATTGTTTGAAGTCCTGCATCCAGTTCTTTGTTGCAGCAATCTGAAAGAATAAAGATCTTACACATGTGGGTTTCTGCCCCAATTAAATAAGACTACATAATCTTGTGATTAGATTACAGCTGGGTATTCTACTCCGAGCCCTGGAAAACCACCTGGAATTGTGTGACTAAATGGAATAGATGGGATTTTTTTTTTTTTTACAAAACAAAACATTGAAGAAAAACTACTTTAAAAGCTATTGGCTTTCAGGTCTTGCAAGTTGTCACATGTGGTATACAGGAATTTAGAGAGATTGACATTCAAGAATGGATAATTTAAAACTTTAAGCCTCAAGACCCCTTTTTGGAAGTCTCTAATAATCTATATAGAGAATGTACAGAGCACCCACTGATCCGTTGATAACTTGCAACAGTCCTCACCTTAATCATATATTGTCTCCTCAATCAATGTATGATGCAAAACATCAGTCATTTAGTCCTAAATAATGCAACAACTGGAAAAGAAGGAACAACAAAATTTGGTTCCTCCAGACACTGATGCCTTAGAGGGTTCCTTTGCTTCAGAAGTCAATGGCTAGATACATAACAGATATTATTTGGTAACTGCCCTCTCCATATCTACCTAAAAAAAGATAGGAGGGGTTGGGGATTTAGCTCAGTGGCAGAGCGCTTGCCTATCATGCGCAAGACCCCAAGTTCGGTCCTCAGCCCTGGGGGGGAAAAAAAAGAAGATAGAAAAAAAAATAGGAAGATTCTATAAATTCCCTGGGATCAGTGTCTTGCAAGAGCCCAACTTAGTATTATCTTCATGGTATCATTCCATAATTTATATATATCCTTTACCATTTCTATATATGAAAATTTTCATATACACATCTTATCGGTGAATGACTCTTACATCGCTATCAATTGTAAAAAGATAGATGATAGATAGATAGATAGATAGATAGATGATAGATGAATGATAGTTATTCTCTGTGCTGGCACTAATTCTTTAGTGGGGTATTTCTGTGAATGATTCCTCCCACACACTCATCCTCTTCACAACCCCTTTCCCATCCCTTCCCACCTTCTAAAGCTACTTCCAATTAGGCAGATGAGAATAAATCTCCTGTATTTAAAAAAAAATCCTAGAATCTAAAGCAAATGAGAACTATACACTGAGTGAGGGAAGGATGGAATAAAGATGCTCTTCACATAACAGATCATGACTTAACATGATGAGGTTGGATCATAACCTGAGTTCAAGAAGACCAATCTTTTTTGTAGAATGAAAGTCCAGGAGGCAGCAGAGTCCATAGATCACATCCGTTATAAGCTTACTGGACTTTGAGGTTTTTGGGATCCTAACATAAGCCAATAAGCCAAAGTAAAATAATCTTCTGCCAAGAAGTAGCCTTAAAATGTATAGGTAGCTCAAGAGGTTGTGGCCAGTGGTGGAACAGGAAAAAACCAAGCCTTCCTGCTGTGAGAGAAGGATTCTTCTCTTCACTTGGGGCAAATTATGTTTGCTACCCAATGCATATTATCAGTGTTTTTAGAATTATAAAACTAAAATCATAGTACGTTGGTAAAGAATCCCCCCTAACATCAGGTGTGGGGATAGGGATGCTTGAGTGATGAGTCACCAAAGAGTCCAAAGAAGTGGGCAGAGCTAGTCCTTGAGTGAGAAAGCCTATGGAAGTCACTAGTTTTGGACAACTGCAAACATCTCTTTCTGCAAATGAACCTAGCATAATTTTCAGCAATAGAAAGAAAAGCTTAGTAGATGACCTGGAGGGGGACATATTGCTTGAAAACAGAAAAAGATCAGAATTTTTTTCCTGATACAGAAGGAAACTCATATGAAACAGAAAAAGTTTTTACTCTTACTTCCACCAGACTTCTTTCCAATGACAGTCTATTGACCCAATGAAATTATCAATACTGTTCTACAGGAGGTTTTTGTACCTGGATAATGTCCTCTGAATTTTAGTGCATTCACATTTTTTTTTCTACAAAATCTGAGTTGAGCCTCTTCTGCCCAATCAGGTTCTTCTCTATCCTTCAGACTCTTCAACACCAAGACATATTTCACAGGGCCAGGCAAGTCAACCCATGGGACCAATCCTCACTTACCCTTAGGGATTTACAGTCTATATTTTAAAGTAAAAAATTTCACTGAAAAGACTTTACTGAAGGAGAAATGAAACCAACACCAAGTCACACGTCATTCTCTTGTATGGTCTGTCTTCAGTGTGTGCTACACTATGTTAGCATTAGGGAAAATTAAGTGAGAAAACATTACAACAGCCCAGGGACATTTCTACCTAAATTTTGTGATTACATTTTAAGTGCTCTCTGTCACAGATATCATAAACTGATTAAATCATTTCATGCCTGACCCCTACTGACTATGCTAAGTGAAAAGAGAGGGCTATTAATAACTACCCATTTCTGACAGCTGCCCAGGGGCAATGCAGCCTTTTGCAGCAGTGAAATGACTCCCCAGCTCACTTACTGAATGCTGAATATTGATTCATATTATGAGTGTTGTCAAACACAGAGTGCAGTGCTGCAGATCCTTAGTGGCAGGTCATCAGGAATAGCATTAGCAAATGTCAGGTCAGGAATCAAAGGCCTGCTGGACTCTTTAGGGATGAGATTTATCGATTCCATAAAACGTGAAACAGATCAAGTACTTGTGATGATGGAAATGGTCATGGCAGAATGAGGCTGAGCCTGCTCTGATGTAGACCTCAGGAGAGATGTATCACACAAGTGACCACTGAAGAAAATGCTAAAAGTTGGAAGGCCCAGGACAAGGACAACAGCAGCTTTGGGCTAAGAAAGAGATTTTAGGGCTAAAGGTCAGATCTTAAATGTGAAATTGGTCGTAGGTGTAGGAGTATGTGTGTGTGTGTGTGTGTGTGTGTGTGTGTGTGTGTGACAGCAGTCTCAGGTATTTCAGAGAGCCAAATCCAAAAGAATACGATCAGATGCTGTCAAATTTTATAGACAGATGATAAATGCATATGAAAGATGCAATTTGTTATTTTACTGACATCCCCATTTGGAGATACTGAAATTGTATTTGATTTCTGAATTTTCATCATTAGAACTAATTTTCAAGTCAAATACTCCTTTACTGTTATACCATTCTGATAAATCTACAAGATGTCTATTACAACTGCCCCTTCATAATCCCCTTCTCACGTCTGGTGTCTTTATCTCGCTACAATTGAAAAAAAGAGGTGGGACCTAGATTAGAAGTCAGAAGACAAGGTTCGTTCCAATTCTTATTCTATCACTTATCTTGTGACCTTAGACAAGTCACAAACTTCCCGAACCTCAATTTCCTCACTGACAAAAAAAAAAGAAAGGAAAAAAAAAAAGAAAGAAAGAAAGACCAAACAAATGAACACTGAAAATAGGCTTTATACAGGGGATCAATAACAGATCACAAGTTCCAAGAGGCAGAACAGGGTATATGTATTATGACTCATTGACATTCTCAATACCTAGTTAAGTGACAGGCTCAGTATAGAAATGTGCTTTTCAATTTAGTAAATAAAAGGGGGACTATACTTTGAGACTATAAAAGCTTAATAAATAGTATGTTGCTTTTACTATTAAATGTTTACTTGCTTAGTATGTAGTATTTGGTCTAGCATTGCTAGGAATATTTAGAACTCATCTTGCTAATGTAAAGTTGCAGAAGCAATTCTTTCCTTTCCGGTAGCTTTTCCTAAGAGCAGGCCACAAAGCTTTCTTTAATTTTGCCCCATACTGTGATGGAGCCTTGAGCGAGACAGAAGTCAGCAGCTGCTAAATTTTAATTTTGTTTATTATATCTGAATAGGTAAATGTAAGTTAGTTGTTATCTAATGCTTGAAAAAGTTTTTACTCTCCATAGAAAATATGCTCTTTGACCACTGCAGTACAATTCATTGATTAGGTTTTATCTACACAGCAAACTGCAGAAAATTAAAATCATTCTTTAAAAAAAATTATTTGTAAACTAGCCTTCAGAGGATTTCATCTTTTACATTTATCTTTTAGATAAAAAATTTAAAGGAAATTTACTTACTTTGTCTTTTCTTTAGTCTTACTTATATTTGGCGTTTTCCTCTATGAAAAGAGGGAAACAGGATTGGGATCTTATAACCTGTCCATTAAAGGACCACTCTAGTTTTGTTCTAAACAGACTGATGAGAGAAAATGAACAGGTGCTACAGGTTACTGAGGTGTTCTAAAATTAAAGATTGATATTTTTCCTCTTGTTCTATTAGCAGACCTTTAGTGACACGTTAGCACTGGATAATGGTTGCAGTAGTTTAAGCCTCATGCTGTGATTTTTAACAGAAAGCCTAGCTACAGCAGCAAACAATGACATCTCCCCATAGCTAGTAACCTAATAAGGAAGCAGTTGCAGCCTTAGGCAGTTTGACTAAACAGCAAGAGAAATCTGACTTCCAATATACTGACTGCACTTTAAAGACAATGGCCTGGCTTAATTAACACCGTATTCATTTGTAACTCAATCAATTTAGAATTTTGTCCTTTAACCAATCACTCTAACAGCTTAAAAAGAGAAAGAGAAAGAAGGCTCAACCTGCTGGAAATCCCTCTCAATTTGTATAAACAGGAATTTCTGAACCAGCAATAGAATAATCCCTGACATCAATGGCCAAGCTGCCCAGTCTCCAGGTAATCATTAAAATCATTTTTTAAGACAAAAGAATCCCCTTGACAATTTTAGGGATAAACATAGAAGGTATTTAATGTAATACCAAAATTAAAATTATTTTCTTATAGCTCTCTTTGGCAAGAGCACAGGGGCATTACATTAAAAAACATGAAACCTGGTCCCAAACTTATCTGTTTCAAATGACTTTTTCACAACAGTTGGCCTAGTAAGTTTTGTCTACCAAATTTATGGGACCTCATAAACTTTATTTCGTCTATTTTGTCCTCATCTTTGGTTTGGCCAATAGATAACACTTAACTACCATAAATGCTAATTCTGGCCTACATTGATTTTCATTTAACAATAATCAGTCAACAAATAGTAAAAGTTAATTTGATAAGATGTTAACTAAAATAGCATACTGAATTGTCAGAAGTGAGAATATATTTTTAAGAGAAATAAAGTACACGATTCTGCATCAGATCAACTATATTGTGTAAATATTTAGTAATTATCTTAAAAACTATATTGCACAAATATTTGGTAATTATTTGAAATTGCTGCCTTGGAAAACGAACCACATAGTCTTTCCTGAAAACCTTTGCATTATGAAAAATTATATACCAAAAACTAATAATAGAAAGTACTTATGAGAAAAACAGGGTTGAGGCAGAGCATCATTGAAAATAATAACAGTCCTAATAAAAATACTAGCCTAGTTAATCTCGACCGATATTTACCCTGAGTACCATAGTCAGCTCTGTGCAGTCTTAGAACCTGGGCTCACTCTTTCTCCCTTTAGACATGTGCATGTCCTAGAAGGCATTTGAATCTAAGGAGACCATTTTTAAATAAAATTAAAAGTAAAACTAATTCAGAGCATAACCTTCTTCATTAATTCATTGTTTGAATACATGGGAATGTCTCCACAATCTTTTCCTCTGCACTCAGAGATACTCAGATTATTTATTGTTTTGGAAGGAACAGAGCTCTGACAGCCATTAAATGAGTCACCATTTGCACTGAAAGAATGCACTAGGTAAACTTTCAGCTTTTTCTTAGGGTTTCGTAAACTACTGAGCATTTCTCTACAATAAAGACAAAGCTTTATCCCCATCACTTAAAAGTATTCATTAAAAAATGGGGAAATCAGTTATAAACCAACATAATTTCTTCATGTTAAGTTCAACACAGTGGTACATGCTTGGAGTCCTTGCTACCTGAGGCTGAGGCAGGAGGTTTGAGGCTTGCTTGAGCCCAGGATTTTTGAGGTCACCCTTTGTATCTTAGCAAGACCCTCAGTTCAAAATAAGAAAAAGAAAGAAAAGAAAATCCACATGTTTTTTCCTACTTCATTCCCTGATTTAAGAACTGGTAAGAACCAGTTTCTCTATTATACGAGCAAAAAAACACTAGTTTTTAAAAGCTTACTGAAGTTGAGGAATGGAGAATTGGTATGATTTGTTTCTGAAATGGACAAAGTTCCTGTGTTGAAGCATGGTCCCCGAAGCAGCATGGTGGGGCTTTTAGGAAACGATTGGATCAAGAGGGCTCTGACCTCATCTGTGGATTAATCCATTTAATAGATTAATAGTTTGGGCGATCTTACTGAGAGATGATGTAAACTATAGGCAGGTAGGGCGTGACTGAGGGAAAGAAGTCACTGAAGCCTTGGGGACTATCTGTATCTGTTCCTTCCTGTCTGTCTGTCTGTCTGTCTCTATGTATCTACCTTTCTCTTTCCCACCTGCCAGGAGCTGAGCAGCTGCCCACCACCATGTTCTTCTGCCGTGATATCTGTGTCTTGGAGCTGATCAACCTTGGACTAAAGCTCTGAAACTGTGAGCCAAAATAAATCTTTCCTCCTCTAACTTGTTTATGTCATGCATTTTCATCACAGAAATGAAAAGCTAACTAAAACAATGAAGGACAATAGCATTTAAGCTCTTAAATCTGGCACCCAGACTCCCACCATCAAAACATCAGTCTAGGTTTCTGGTTTTATCTCCCATACACAGCTTACCAGATAAAGCCATCCTGGAATGACCTTATATTTTGTCTTTGTCTTCTGTATTCCTTAACTACTATCCTTTGACTGTGGTCTCTGGATACCATCCACACTTCAGACTTCACAGTGGTTCTCTTCCGGAGACCTCCTCTCCCCCTTTTGCTCCTTCTTTAGACATCTTATCTTCTAAAAAACTCTAAATGATTCCTTGAACTGCCAATCAAATGAGGTCTGTGTGTGTGTATGAGAAAGAGAGAGAGAGAGAAAGAGAGAGAGAGAGAGACTGATTTACCTCCTTAAATTCTAAACAACTTGAATGGAAGTTTTTGTCATTGTTTTCTCTCTCTTTCTCTCTTTGTAACCTCCAAATGCCTAGCAGTGTTTATGCATGGCCATAACCCAATAGCCATTTGGATTTTTCTAGCTGATTTTTTAAATTTAGTTTTTTAACTAATACCTAAAAATTGTACATATTTATAGGATATCATGTGATGTTTTGCCACATGTATCCTTTGTACAATTTTTAAATCAGGTTAAAGGTATCTATCATCTCATACATTTATCATTTCTTTGTGGTGAAAACATTCAATGTAAACATTTTACTAACTTTTTAAAATATTCAGTACACATTATCATTATCTATAATCATCCTATGGGGCAATGGCACAGCAGATCTTCTTACTCCTATTTGACTACAACTTAGTATCCATTGATCAATCTCTCCTCATTTTTCCCCTCCATAAAAAAGAATTTGTTTTGGATTCTTCTTATTAACTTTTATGCAAATTTAATATTTGTACAATGACTACTCTATAGTTGATGCATAACTACAAATGAACTACAAATGACCTACAAATGATCTAAAAGAAGTTATGTGCCTCCTTAAAAACAGACAGCAACTGAAAACGATTTATGTACACAGAGGAGACTAAAATTTCAGCTAATTATATTTATATGACTACTTCAGTAGCCTTTTCTGAAGCAATAGCCTCAGTAAGACTATACGTGTGTGTGTGCACTTTGACAGTAAATACTGTTAGGAATCAGGATATTAAATTACATACAGAAATTGATGACCTTCAAATACAGACATAAAAACCAGTTCAAAGATATAATGGCAGAGGAAAACTTCTTTAAATAGCAATAAAGGAGAATAAACAGATAAACTTTCAAGAAATGTGTAAAATTTTTAAAATACTCCTGGAAACCCCAAGAATAGACCAGAACAGATATAAAGACATCACGCCTGTAGGACAGAATGGCTCAACATCACAAAGATATCTGTTCTCCCTAAGTTAACTTATAAATTGAATGCAATCTCAATAAAAATACCCATAACTTTTTATTTGTTTGTTTTGGTACCAGGATTGAACCCAGGGAAGTTTAACCACTGAGTCACATCCCCAGACCTTTTTGTTTTTCATTTTGAGACAGGGTCTCACTAAGTGGCTAAGGGCCTCTCAAAATTGCTGAGGCTAGCTTTGAACTTGTGATCCTCCTGCCACAGCCTCCCAAGCTGCTGGCATTACAGGCTTGTGAGACTGTACCTGGCCCCGTAGCTTTTTAATGAACTAGCTAAGTTTCTACTCAAGTGCATATGGTAGAATAACATGTGAAATTAGAGAGTAAAACACTGAAAAAGAAAAGTTAGGAGATGGAATTAGCCATTACAGGTATTAAAACATAAGACAAAGCTTCTATAACTAAAATACTGTGATACCAGCACATAGACAGACAATGGAATAAAATAAAAGGTCTAGAAATAGACCAAGTACATAGGAAAATTTAGTATATAATAAAGATCACATGTCAAATCACTGAGACAAAGGTGGACATTTTAGAAAATGATACTGGTATAATTCCAAAGCCATTTAGGAAAAAAGTGACATAAATATATACTTTATATCACACATATGAATAACATTCCAATTGATCAGACATTTAAATGGAAAAACTTAAACTACATAAATACTATAAGAACATGGGTAAATTTTCTATAAGCTACATGTAGGGAAAAACTAATTATGTTTCAGAATTCAGATATAAATTTTTGGTGAGGTGAGAGTAACCCAAGTAACTTTTAAACACAATAATTATGACTTTATTCCTTGGACTATAGACAAAGAGAAATATAAACAAATATTGAACTCTAATAAATAAACTTGGGTTTTGTGGTGTTGATGGGTTACCAATTGTGAAAGTATTTTCAATATACTCTAGGATTCAGCAAATGAATAAATACATTGTGGATAATGGGATCGAGTCTCTCATTAGTGAGAGAGTCACAAATATGGAAAAGGAAAAACCAAAAGTGAACACTGTGGTGCTGGAAAAGGACGGGAGATACCAGGATGAGTTCATATATACAAATATATGTTTCTTCAGCTTTGTCCTGTGCTAGGCTCTAAAAGCAATTACATCTCAGTAACAACCAGCATACCTTGAACATATATCAGAGGTTTCTGTTTGTTTGTTTTTTGTACCAGAAATTGAACCCACAGGTGCTAAACCACTGAGCAACATCCTCAGTCCTTTTTTTTTTTTTTTTTTTTTTAATTGGAAACAGGGTCTTGCTAAGTTGCTTAGGGCCTTACTAAGTTATTGAGGCTGGCTTTGGTCTTGATGATCCTCCTGTTCAGCCTCCCAAGCTGCTGGAATTACAGGCATGCACCACTGTGCTCAGCACATAGTTGAGTTTCTAACATTTCCCACTAAAAAACAAAACAAAACAAAACAAAAAAACCCCAGTTATTGGAGGATTGGCTGTTTCCATGGTTGAGGCAAGAGAAATACAAGATGAACTTGAAATAACTTGCTCTTTAGGAAAGTAAAAAAGCATATAAACCATGATGGGGCCATGTCAAAAGGAGTAACAGGCCAGTTTGAAGGAGCTACCACAAACCACTTGAGCATTAGAATAAATAATGAAAGCCAAAAATTTTAATCCATTAAATAAAATAAGAATCCATGAAACCATACTAACATACACATACATATATACACATGAGGAAGGAAGTGAGAAGTTCTTTCTTACAATAGAATGCCAATTCATAAGTGATTCAGGCATGATTCATTACTGTGTGCTAAAACAGGTAAGTTAAAGTGTGAAGAGGAATAGTATATTAAATAGTCTCAAAGAACCTCCCCATGATACTTATTAATTACAAAAAGAAAAATAGTAACCATAACAGTGAAGTCATCACCTTTGTCATCACCAAGTGATCTGAGTTAGCATTACTAATAATGGAACAAAGCAGTATCATGTAACCCAAAGATGGTACACTGGCAGGGACAACGTCACTTCTGCTGTATGCCTGCCAGTGAGGCATAACTTCAATTTGATCATGAGAGAATAGAAGACAAACCTAGACTGAAGGCCACTCAACAAAATAACTGGCCCTTACTCTTTAAAAATGCCAAGGTCAAAAGAGGGGGGAAAAGGTTGAGGAACTGCTCTGGATGAAACGAGACTAAATAGACAGGACAAGTAAATGAAATGCACTACTGTGAATTAGATAACAGTGTGGAACAAGTAGCTATAAAGCATATCATCGAGACAATAACATCTGAATACAGATTGTAGCTTAGATAACAGTTTTGTACAAGTGTCAAATTTTCTGATTTTGATCATTGTACTATGGTTATATAAGACAATATTCTTGTTCTTAGAAAACTAACACTGAAGTACTTAAGGTTAAAGGGATACAATATCTGCAACTCATTTGCAAATGATTCAGGAAAACAACATAGGTAAAGAGATACATGGATACCCAAGCATAGATAGGGATAGATAAGCAGCTACATAGATAAGAAGATATATAAAGACAGAAGTGTTGCACACACGTATATGAGCAAGAGAGAGAAATGTTAAAGTAAATGGGGCAGATGTAAATAGAGTGTATCTAAGTAAAGGGTATGTGAGGACAAGTAACTAGTATACAACTTTTCAAAAAAAGTTTGATGCTAAAAACTTTTTAAGTGTGTGCATATATTATGTATGTGCGTGCCTAAAAACATGGCCCACACAAAACTTCTCTGGGGAGGGTATCACAGACAATGATCATTTCTGTTATGGTTTGGATATAGGGTGTCCCCAAAAAGCTCCTATGCTAATGAAGGAATGTTCAAAGGTGAAATAACTGGACTGTGATAGCAATGATCTAATTATTCCATCCTAGTTGAATGGACTAAGTACAAAATATAGGTAGGTGGCAATGGCTGGAGGAGGCGAGTCATTGGGGGTGTGATATCTTGTCCCCCCAGCTCTTCCACCTCTCTCTTTGTCTCTCTCTCTCTTTCCTGGCTACTGTGCAGTGAGCCTCTTTCCTCTGCCTCAATCTTCCGCCATTCTGTTCTGCCGCACCTCATCCAAGACCAATAGAGTCAGCCAATCATTGGCTAAGGCCTCTGAAACCCAGAGCTTAAATAAACTTTTCTTCCCCTAAGTTGTTCATGTTGGGTATTTTGGTCACAGAAATGAAAAGCTGACTAACACAATTTCCCAATGAGAAGACTTGGGGTCAGTTGGAAGATAACTTTGAAACTTTGAAAGACCAATCTATCCTCAAGGAAAGGAAAGTCATCAGAATATATTGAGTATATTGGTCAAGTTAGTGTAAAAAAAGGTAAAAAAAAAAAAGCAAATGAGAACTGAAAAGCCCAAACTGCCAGAAAGAGAATCAATCATTGCATGTAGAATCTCTTTCATGGGATGAAAAAAGTTATTAGTAAGAAATTAAAATAGTTTCCTCTAAGACTATTCTAAAAATAATGAGTGATCAAAGGTCCTACTTTCCCCAGAACATTCTGATTTATGCATATGGTCCTAGCATGTTATTAATAGGATATAAGGTGTCCAGATGTGGATGATAAGTTTATGAACACTTTATATCATACATGTCTTTCATTTTTTACTGGCTTTTATTTTATTTCTTCTTGCTCTTCTGAGCTTTTCTGATACATGCTTCACTTCTTTCAGTTGAATGACCATATCTCCCTTGATTTCTTATTTCTCTAATTGTGGTCTTATTCTATTTTTTAATTCATTTATTTATTTAGTACCAGGTATTGAATCCAGGGTTGCTTAGGAACTGAACCAAATCCCAAGCCCAGTTTATTTTTTATTTCAAGACAGGGTCCCACTATGTTGCTTAGGGCCTCACTAAATTGCTGAGGTTGGCTTTGAACTTTATTTATTTGTGGTGCTAAACACCAAACCCACGGCTTCACAGATGCCAGCCAAGCACTCTATCACTAAGCTATGTTCTCAGCCCCGTTGTCTTATTTTATAGAATCAACTGCTTCATGAAATTTGGTGGATTTTTTTTTTCTTTCTTGGTTTGTTTGTACTTCTTACTTTGTTCTTATTTGTATTTTAAATTCATGACCAAATGCCTCTACCTTACTCCAACACTTTTCCTGCTAAATGTTTGTTTACCACTTGCATTTCTACATTTCTTTCCTTCACTTTTATTGTCCTTTTTCTGTATTGATCCTGCTGACATCCCCCACCCTTGCCCATTATTACTCATCTTTGAGCAAGCTGAATTTTTCCAAGTCCAGATATTTGCATGAGGCTGCTATTGCATAAGGCCAGCGCACAATTACATTAGGATTTCTTTTTTCTTTTTTTAAAGAAAGAACCAATTTTATTTACTTTCTCATCTGACATGTAGTTGTGTATGTGGTGCTGGGGTTTAAACCCAGGTCCTCGTGCATGCCAGCCAAGCGCTCCAACTGCTGAGCCACCCCACCAGCCCCCACTATTAGAATTTCTAATAGGACATAAGATTGAGTAAATTCTTTGAGACTTTCCCTCCTTGGGCAAAGTGAACATAGCACTGAAGGACTACACTCAATATAGTCTCTTTCCTTGTCTCTGCCTTTCTGAGAGCCCACCACATGATTCCCCTTTCCTGCTTCTCAAGACTTGGAAATAGTACATTTGTACTAACTTTGATCAATGAAACCTCTTATTATTCTAGGATGTTAAAACTTCAAAAGCAAGTACCTATTTCTACACTATAGGTACCATTTTAAAATGACTATTGATCAAAACATTGGTAAATATGGCATTGGGTCAGTAGGGAACCACATTCAGAAAATTCATGAATACACATACATACTGTACCTGGGACTGTAAGATAGCACCGTAAGAAATGGAATCAAGAGTCCTAGTTCCCACTTACAAAATAGCATTTGTTTTTAACTTAGTTGAATAGGCCTCAAGAATGTCCTTTCCGGGGGCTGGAGCAGTGGCTCAGCAGTTACAACGCTTGCCCTGCAAGGACGGGGTTCAAATCCCAGTACCATGTACACAATGAAGCGTAGGAGCAACAGAGACCACATAAAAACTAAATAAAATTGATTCTCTATCTCTCTCTTACTGTCCCTCCTTCTTAAAAAAAAAAATAAAAAGAACATTCCTTCCTACCATTTATGTTCTAACACTTACACTCCCCTACAAAATACCTTAGAAATATGATATATTGCACTCTAACACTTCGATATGACAAAAAACCCCGCAGGAGTTACATTTGCTTTGCATATATTCAAAAACATTTGGCTTATTTTTCTCAAAGGAACCTATATGTAACTTAGGATATATAAAGATAATATCATGAAATTGAAAAGTTTCTCAAAATTACTTTGACATAAATCTCCAGTAACATAGATTCCTATTCATACTAAAGGGATTTGCTGTATTAGTATTTAATGTACATAAAACAGATATACAGGATATTAATAAAAATCAAGTGGGAAACCTTGAGGAAAAAAGGATATATGATTGGAACAAAAGCACTGGCCCCTGTAACTAATAATGTGATGGACTCTGATAAAACTAGGAAAATGTCAGCTGTCTTCCTCATTCAAACAACATTTCTTATATCCACATCAGCGCAGAAGTGTTAGTAGAGGGCTGTCAGCCAAGACATTTAAAGAATCTTAAAACAGCTGTATTTTACAAAGAAATCCTTTATAATGTGGTTATATGGTCTCAAATTATTCCATGGTATATTAAGTAGGACAATTTTTTAAAAGGGAAACTGCTGGGAGACAGCTCCAGCAGAACTCTTGGGTCCCCAAAGGATGAGTGGAATCGGCGCAGAAGAACATCTTAAACCTCTGGGACAAGTTGCAGACACAGTTCCCTGCTTGAGCAAAATGCTATCTGTTCTTTATTGTGATGTATTTTTATACAGCTAGCAAAACAATACTTTCATTAACTGTTTCGTTACATTTGACTTCTTTTTAAATTTCTCAGTAATCCCTGACATTAGTCATCAATACATACAACATACTTCCTTGACACATTAACCACAATGATTCTTTTTCTTTTTCAGTGTCCTTTTTAAAACATTACACGCTCTGTGTTACACTTAAAGAGTACATTAAGGTCAGCTTTCTATATTTACTCAGAAGTTTTTGCACAAGCATTTTACTAGGAAATTTTCTTGCTTTTGGTAATACACTATTGTCTAGCTTTAGTGCCCTTTTCCAAGCAAGGAATTAGCATTTCACTAGAGTTCTATACCAACCAAAATTATGTTGTTGTCACCTACTATTAGTAAACTTACAAAAATAGTTATGTGTCCTTACTAAGTTCTAAGAAGTAGAAACAAACTATTTAAAAACAAAGGCAAAATGAGAAGTTGAAAAACATGTTCCTTAATCACACATATAGTATACAGTGTGGACACTTGATTTTTAGATAATATTTGTGTAATTGTTTATGTATGCTGTTTCTTTGTTCCTTTGTCCCACATCTCCAAGGTAGCCTCTGATGTCCAAGTCTCTGAAGAAATGGCAGGCACTGGACATTAGTCCATTTGCCATTAATATTAGCATTCTCCATTTTCATTGTATATTCCGGTAAAAAGCAATGGTGGGTCTATGGATGGAGGGTCTTAATCATTACTTATTTGGGTTCCTCTAGGTGGATACCACAAATGTCCTCCAATATTATAGGCTACAGTGGTCCTTGTACTGTGGAAACAGCAAATCTCTTTGATTGTTTAACTGGTAAAACATCAACAGGACTAGATGTAATCAATATGGGTGAGAGTAATTCCTGTAAATGTAATTTTCTTAAGAACTTTTCAAAGTTGGATTTCTGGTTATCTGGGCTTTTTTAGTGTGGTAATAATACATTTTTTAAAGGCATTTCTCATCTTCCCTCAGACTCCACAGACATAATGAAGTATTATTACTTTTACAACAATCTTTATCACCAATAACAAATTTTTCTGGAATTTTAATCTGCAAAGGCATAGTTATAAGTATGATCATTATAAGAAAACATTCAATTCCTAGGAGAGATAACAGCGGCAATTTCCTGGAATGGTGGCCTTGCCAAGCCCTTCCCCATGCCTGGGCCTTGTCAATCAACATGGTGGAAACGTGCCCCACCAGGAAACCACATAAAACATTGTTAAAACAGAACCATGTATTTCTATTTCTATATTATATTTCTATTTTGAACTCCATGTGACCCTGTTGTATAGGATCCATTATTTGAAAGGAGATCTGTAAGAAGTGGACTTCATTCTTTTTTCGAAGAGAGAGGGACAGTGAGAGAGAGAGAGAGAGAAAGACAGAATCAATTTTATTTAGTTTTTCATGGACTTTCATTGCTCCGACACTTCATTGTGTATGTGGTGCTGGGGTTTGAACCCGTGTACCTGCCTGCTCATGCAAGGCTAACTGCTGAGCCACCACTCCAGCCCCTGGACTTCATTTTTTTTTTTTTTAAGAGAGAGGGACAGTGAAAGAAAGAGAGAGACAGACAGAGACAGAGAGAATCAATTTTTATTTAGTTTTTCACGTGGGTTTCGTTGCTCGGACACTTCATTGTGTATGTGGTGCTGGGGGCTACTTGCGCATGCTGGGCAAATGCCATAACCGCCGAGCCACCACTCCAGCCCCTGGACTTCATTTTTTAATGTAAAAAAAAAAATTCCAGGACTGGGGAGTTGAACCCAGGGCATAGTACATGCTAGCCAAGGACTCTACCACTGATCTACAACCCCAGACTAAAAAAAAAATTTTTTTTGAGACAGGGTCATGCTAGGTTACCCACACTAGCCTCAAATGTGTAATCCTCCTGCTTTAGCCTTCTGAGAAGCTTGGATTACAGGTGTGCACTGCCATGCCTGGTAGGACTTAATTCTTAACCTTGCAAGTAGTAAAACAAAACTATTAAAATTCCTTGAAATAATCTTGAAAAGTATAGCACTATTTACTATCTAACAATATACTCCAGAGAGGGATGGATTATCCTCAAGTTTGTCTTGTGACTAGAAAATCAGATTTTCATAGTCAATATATTTGTAAAAATCAGTCTCTGCTCTTCATACTAATATGTACAGATATAATTGGTTCCCAGTTAATTCATATGTATAATAGGGAAGATCATTTTTATCATTTCTTACTCCTTCTATCACATAATCAAATTATTAATAATAATTTTAAAAAGAACCTACACTTAGAGGTATTCTGAAATTGTCAGAGGTTAATAAATAGTGAACATATTTAATATTTTCTTCACTTAAAATTTCAGAATGATATTTTAAAAATCAGAATTTAAATAATTTCTTAAAATGCACCAGATAACCACCCTTTTTCTTTTCCTTAATTTATAAGGCAGGAACATTGAAGAGGCATATCAACCATGACCATCAAAAAATATTCAATCTTTCATCAATGTCTTGTTGTAGCAATAGTCATATTGCATGTACTTTGTCCCTTTAAGAACCTTCAAAGCATCCAGTTGAGGAAAACCCACCGACTTAATGTAGATAAAGTACAGTGCTGTTAGAATCATTCACATCAAACACATCATCAGTGACTTTCTAGATAAAATGCCAACAAGGTAGCTAATCTTTTCAGTTAAACAATGCTTTTAGAAGTGCCTTAAAAGCTAAAATAAATATCTGAAAATTCTTTCAAATGCTGTAAGGCCATTAGAAGACTAACACATTTGTCAACAATTTAATTAAATATTTTTAAGTCATCTCAAAGTCATATAGTGGTAGATTTTTTTGTTTTCAAAGCATCTCACTTGTTATTGATATGCTATATAACAGATAATACATTCTGAATTTTTCTTTGTTTATTAACAAGCCCTTGTAATTAACTTGCTTTTAAATCATAAGTATGATACTATTTTAATTTCCCTCACATTCTCTACCCTATCATTTGAAATCACATTAAGCTGACTCTTAGAAGGCCACCTGGTGTAATACTATGACATTGAAGTGAGCTGTTCTGGTATGCAGGAAATACTGACAGTCTTCTATGCTAAAATCCATTTCTCTAACTGATGACAGAACTAGGGGAAATTAATTTTTGCTATTCATAAATACCTGACAGGTTTAATGTAAATGTTTTGAAAAAGACCTCAGCATATGCTGCACATACATTATATATGCAGCACTGCACTGGAATATTGTGTTTGAAACCCATTCAATTTCTAGATCACTACTGCTGAAACTGTTGAAATTTCTCAAATTACTCACAGATTACAATTTTCTCCATATACATGTAAATAACAACAGAAGTCCCCATGAAACCTTTCAGTCACTGGAAAAATCAGCAATTTGACACTTAGGACGAATTTCTTTGATAGGAATACTATGAAAATGCAGGTAAACCTGACAAATCACTGAGCATTTTCCAAGTCCCCTCCTGTGGTCAGAGCTGAAGGATTTAGCCCAAGGAGGCTGGGCTCTTTTTGAAGGTCCAAAGGGCTGCTGCAGAATGGCTGCTGCCACAGTCACAGCCCTAGCCCAATACAAATGACTCGGGATTTCTTTTTAAAGGTGAACACATAATCATTCCTTAGGATATCATACAAGGAAATGGAGATAAACACTAACACATTCATTTAAGTGTGTATGCATAAATAAAGCTCCTGTGCAGGTTCAACCCACTTTATGTAACAGATAGAGCCCTGAAAAATGATGTTTACACAGGAAGCTTTTTATTCACGTAAATTCTAAGAGGAAACTGTCTGTAATGTCACCACCCTTAACTGATTCTCTTTTTACCTTTTAGGTTCATTTTCAAGTTTAAGCATCAATAAAATAATAATGGTATTGGACTGAAACACATCAAATAAGAATCTATTAAGCTGTAATGATACACACACACACACACACACACACACACACACACACACAAACACTCCTAGTTGGTCTACTTTGGCGCATGCCTGGGAACCAATTCATTATTCCAAAAAACTGGATAAAAGAAAAGAAATCAAGCATTTAAACTGCCTTGCTAAACGAACTGCATCTCAGGTCTTTGATGAGAAAAAGTTTTCAGAGGACTACCAAATAAATATTCTTGCCAAAAATTAAAATGAACCTGAATCAGATCGAGCAGAAGAAAAATGCATCGACAACATCGCAGATACGCAATGAGCAAATCTTGAGGGTAAGAAACAGCAAGATGAACAACCCGGCTCCTTCAAATGGGAAGGAAAGGAGGAGGCAGCAAACAAGAAAGAAAAACTATAGATTAAAAAAGGCAAATGCAGGGGCTGGAGCAGTGGCTCAGCAGTTTCGGTGCTTGCCTGGTAAGCATGAGGACCCAAGTTCAAACCCCAGCATCACGTACACAACTAAGTGTTGGAGCAACGAGGGCCATATGAAAAGCTAAATAAAGTTGATTCTCTCTTTCTCTGTCTCTCTCACTGTCCCTCTCTTTCAAAAAAAAAAAAAAAAGGCAAATGCAGGGGCTAGAATGGTGGCTCAGCGATTACGGCGCTTGCCTGGCATGCACAAGGATGCGAGTTCAAACCCCAGCACCATGTATGCAACAAACTATTGGAGCAACAATAAGCCACAAGAAAAACTAAATAAAATTGATTTTCTCTCTCTCTCTCTCACTGTCCCTCTTTCTTTAAAAAATGCAATATGAGACATTAGGGAAATTTGAACAATGATTAGATATTTGATTATAGGAAGGAATTGTTAGCAATTTTTAAGACATGATAATGGTGTTATAGGTTTTTCTTTTATGCCTTTTAAAATACATACTGAAATTATGTACAGATATAATAATAGGATGCCTGTGACTCATTTTGAAATAATTCAGTTTGTGGAGGGGTGATACTGGGTAGAGAGATGAAGAAAGATTGGCAAGCATCAATAACTAGGGAAGAAGTAGCTATGTCTCGGTCCAAATTAAAATTGCACTAAAATATTTGCACATTTTTAAATTTTCTGTTATAAAAAGCTTATACACATAAATAAGAACTAATGAAATACTGGATTCTTGTGGAATTCTAAAATGTATTGCTTAGCTTGTTATAAATTAGAACATAATTATTGTGATAAGTGGGAAAAAACTATACAGACAGAGTCAACAAGAAAGCAAGAGACAAATTTAGCTGAAGAGACTGGAATTCTCTCTAGATTCTTCCCAAGTGGTTGAATGCATAAATAATTTCTCCATTGCTTTCCACTATGAATTTTTATAATTCTACAGTTTTAAAAACTCTGAGGGATGAGTAGTTAAAGAACAATTATTAGAAGGGTGAAACTATTCTGTATTATAATAGTGGATACATGTCATTTACACATTATGTCAAAACTGGTAGAATGTACGACACAAAGAGTAAACCCTGATGCAAACTGAGGATGGACCTTCAGTATGGGTGCGTGCATCAATTGTAGTAAATGAAACAAATATTGAGGCATATTGATGGGTGGAGGCTGTACACGTGGGGGCAGGAACAAATGAGAGTACCTTATGCTCAATTTTACTATGAATCTAAAATTGCTCTAAAAGTAGTCATTTTGAAAGAAAACACCTATAAAACACTTAAATATTGTTGCTTCTTACAGTTCTGATTATCTCTGAGTATAAAAAATCTTAAAATATTTTAGGACATAGAAAGAGATTTGGGATGGTGCCTAATGGTGAAGGGTTTGGGAGGAAACAGGCAGTGACTGCTAATTAGTATGAGACTTTCTTTGATGAAAATGTCCCAAAATTGGTTGCAAGGTTGTTTTAAAACTATAGCACAACCCTACGCACTTATTAAAACCCACTGAATTACATTCTTTCAAGGACTGAATGATATGGCTTGTGAATTATTCCCTAATAAAAGCTCTTATTTAAAAAATGATTTGGGGGGCTGGAGCAGTGGCTCAGTGGTTACAGCACTTGCCCAGCATGTGCGAGTACGTGAGTTCAAGCCCCAGCACCACATACACAACAAAGTCTCGTAGCAACAAAGGCCACATGAAAAACTAAATTAAATTGTTTCTTGCTTTCTCTCTCATTATCCCTCTCTCTTTAAAAGAAAAATGCAATTGTTTTTTAAAAAAAATGATTTGAGGTCTTTTGTAATGATTAATTTTATGTGTCAACTTGACTGGGCTAAGAGATACCCTGATAGCTTGCCTGGAAGTGTTTTTCCAAAGGAGATTAACATTTGAATTGGTAGACTGATAAAAGATCACTATTACCGGAGTAAAGGTGGGCACCATCCAGTCCAACCTGAATCGAACAGAGGATGGAAGAGCAGTGAGTGTTCTCTCCACTTGAGCACTATACATTTCCCAAGGCAGTAGCTATTCATCTGAAAAGATTATTTTCATTTGTATCCAACTTATTGGGATAAAACCTTACTTTGAAATCTTGGGGAAAGGCATATTACTCAATACAACAGGATTTGGTGTATGATAAACCCAGGTTTGAACCATAAGTGCTACTTATTAGCTGCTGACCTCAGAGAAATGAATTTATCTTCTCTCAGCCTCAGTTTCGCATCTATACAATGAATAAAATAATTCTCAGTATGATGTTAATAAGGATTGCAAGATATAGTTAAAAGCAACTAGTTATAAGATAGACAAAGACATGGTACAGGGCTGGAGAGGTGGCTCATTGGTTCAGCGCTTGCCTGGCATGCACGAGGACCTGGGTTCGATCCCCAGCACCACGTACATGACTAAAGGGACGAAAAACAAAAACCAGAAGAAAAAAATCAAATTAACTGTCTCTCTTTCAGTGCCTCCCTCTCTCTCTCTTTCTGTCTGTCTGTTAAAAAAAAGACATGGTATAAAGCACCTCATTATAAAAAATGGAAACAATTATAATTTCTGTGAAAATGTATAACATTTCCAAAAGGAGAGGATATCCTTTTAGTATTTATTAGGACAATATTGTAATGGTTGCATTTGAATTTCCATCACCAACAATCTAAACATGGATAGTTTTAAAATAATAATCTAATTTAATATTATTTGGTGTCATTTAAAGCAAGACATTCATATAAATCCCTAAAAATATTTCCAGTGCTACTACTATTACTGTAACTGATAATGTATCCTGAGTATCTTAATCTCACTTATTCTCATATAAAAGATTTTAAAATGAATATTTAATGAAAGTAATACAAAGGAATGCTTAACAAGATAAATTGGTTATTTTATTATGATACTTTACGCTCATGCAGAGACTCTTAAACTGCTTAAATTAAAAAGAAAAGATCTTAGGAAGCATAATATCTATTGTTTAGAAGAACAGCAAAAAAAAAAAATCATTCCTTCATTCAACCATTCTGCACATTTTCTGGTTTCTAAGCATTATGCCAGGCCTAGCAGGTTAATGATGACTAGGACATGATCTTTGCTCATCAGGAGTCCCAGCCTGTTGTCACATACAGGTAAGCGAGCAAATAATCCCAACAGCATGAAATAAAGGTGAACAGAGATATAGAAAGCATTTCTGGAATATAAAGTAAGGCATGACTCACTGAAAAAATAAGGAATCCTTCAGAACCATGGAATGTCAACGATTAGGTAAGGGACAGGATTCTCAAGGCCTAGTGTCTAGTTCATTTTTCACCGGATATGTTTAGGTGCTGATGATACAGAGGTACATAAGGTAGTTCTCTAAGGCACCTAAGGTGTTTCCAATCTAAACGGGAAATTAGATGTAATGTAAATAGTTGATGTTTAAAAACCATTAGGAGGGACACATAATGGATGTTAAAGAAGCACATGGCAGAAAATAAGTTTGCACTAATATTTAAATTATTGTGGATTTTTGTGAGTAAATTTGTGACAAGTTATTGAGTTACTAACAAGTGCTATCTTTAAACTCCTGTTCAATTTTATATAAGCTATCCCAACTTACATACTTCATTTCCAAAGTCCTCCTGGTTTTTGCAAGGGCATTACTACTGGTTGCATTATCAGTGTAAAGTTTTAAATACCAAATTGGTAAATGATTACTTATCTGTTGTATAAACAGATACTAGTTCACTCCTTACCCAATAAATTGGTATGGGCTCAAATAATGTAAAGCAAGCAAATCATAACCCTTAGAGTCTGAAATAAAGATTTTTTAAGCAGCACGGTACACCTCCATTAGCAAGCATGACTGAAAATCCTTAGTAACAGCTCAAGAAAGGAGTACTATGAATTTGTGTCTTTTAAACTCATGGAATACTCACAGATTCTTCTGTACAATACAACTCCCCCACTGCCATCCACATTGTAAGTGATCTCCACGGAAAGCACAAGAACATCTGTGTGAAGGTGGCAATTCCCTTCTCTCATTTGTACCAGAAATACTGTGTATTCTCATAGGGAACTGGGAGTCCAAATGACTTCTTATGCCTTATCTTCCAGGAAGTAAGAACAGTAGGCTATATACTGTTTTATAAGAATTTCCTTCAACTTTACTTTTATTGATACTGTGCACTCACAGGATGAAAACATCCTGCAACATTCATTCTGCTTTTGATTCTATTTATTTTCTCTACTTTTTTCTTATCTTCTTTTAGATACGTCAAATTTCTTGAGATATATTAAAGACTGTTGTCTTTAGAGCAAACTATAACCAATACAACAACAAAATGTGCACGTATACAAAGAGATGCCAAGTGTGCAATGCTTCGTGAGGGAGTAGGTGAGAGGAAAAAGAGAAAGGGGAAGAAGGAGGACAAAAAGAGAAGGAGAAAAATAAGGAGAAAGCTATCAGCAAAAAGGCAAGTAATAATAATAATAACACCCCTTTTGATAGAAATGTTCTCATTCTTAACAAAAATATATCTTCAAGCCTCCAAGATTGACCTTGAAAGATAAAAACTGAATATGGAATGGAGGGATTGGGGAGTCTGTACTTTGTAGTCCAGAGAGAGACTGTTTTACCTCTAAATTTTATAACTTCTGGGGTGGTTTTAAAACAAGAACCCAAAATTATTTAATATTATTCCCATCAAGAAGTAAATGCTAAGTCCCCTTGGCTTGAACCTGAGAATACATTTTTTGAGAGCAAGAAGGGAGAAGGACAATGAGAGAGAAAGAGAAAATCAATGTCGTTTAGTTTTTCATGTGGCTTCCATTGCTCTGACACTTCATTGTGTATGTGGTGCTAGGCATCCTCGTGCATGCCAGGCAAGCGCCATTACAGCCAAGCCACCACTCCAGCCTGAACCTGAGCATACTTGTGATTACTGCTATGGAAATAATGTTATGCTTTTCTTCTGAGGCTAGATCAGGAAAGGTCAGACAACTTGCGCCTGATCTTCCTAGAGTGCTTACCCTCCAAAGCCCCTCTCAGAACCCAGCACCATCATGCAAGAAGCCCAAGACACACAGAGAGGCCATTTACTGGTATCCCAGCCTATAGTCACAATTAAACAATTTTTAAATCATCCCAGCTTAGGTTCCAGAGATGTGAGCAGAGAAACCATCTTATAAGTAGATTCTCCAGTTGGTTTGTTTGATTTTTTACTAGCAGAGGCCTCAGACACAATGTAGCAGAGAAGAAACATCCCTATTGTGCTCCTCCCAGATTCTTTACCTATAGAATCTATGAGCAAAATTAAATACTTATGGTTTTACATCACTAAGGCTAGCATGATTTTTTTAATGTAGCAAAGATAAGGAGAACAAATTTTATTACTGGAAGTATGGTGCTATTGTTAACAAAATCTAAAACACACAGCATTGGTTTTACAACAGGACTCAGGAGGCTAACACAGGAGGGTTTAAACCAAGAATGTAATAAAGATACTACCAGAAGTTAGAAGAAAGAAGATCCATGTGTGGCTTAAAATTTGTTAGTACTTTGGTTTGCCTGTTAAAGAATGGAAAATAGGAAATGCATGTGACAAATTTATAATCTGCTAAGGAAATCTCCAGGCAAAATACTAAAAATACTACCTGGCTGCATATAATAAAATGCAGCTCATGGAGAGGAGAAAGAGGAACTGAAAAAAACTATCCAGTTTTCAAGCAAAATTTAAAGAAGATATAAAGAACTTAGTGGGTTGAAAAACTGCTTCTCATTCTCAGACTCTCCTGATAGGAAATGTTTCTCAAGTCATGTCATTCCTTCAAAGTAAAGATTAAATCCAAGGTGCTGTCAAGAGTGCATCTCATATACACCATGGAGTTCTACTCAGCAATTAGATGCAAAAAAATTGCAGCCTTTGAAGGTAAATGGATGGCAATGGAAAAAATCATGCTGAGCAAAGTTAGCCAAACCCAGAGAGCCAAGGGTCGAATGTCTTCACTCATTTGTGGAGGCTGGAGCTAAACCCAGGCCTGTGTGAAAGGCAGTCAATGTCATGTATTAGACCCAGCAAAGGTGTAGCAACACACAATCATGGACAATTATAGATATGTAGCAGGCGGAGGGGTCGGGGTAGGAGGTAGGGAGGGAAAATAAGGAAGGATCAATCTAGGGGGTAATTTTGGTTAAAGAATATATGCATAGCATATTGTTACTTTACATGCATTTATGATTGTACAATAACTCAACTCCTTAATACATTTTTTTAAAAAGTGTATCTCAGAGTGAAAGCATCTCACAATGTGACTATAAGCCAAAGCCCTATTGTTTTTCAGAAAAGCTCTTCTAGGCATGTCTTTAGGAGCTTTACAAGTTTTTGTCTGTCTGAAAGGGTTTGCTCTGCATTTCCTTAAATTATTCTGAATATCTTCAGGGTCTTGTACCACAGCAGCCTCACAGAGAGGCTTCTTAGCGAGTGTGACTTCTGTCTAATGTAATGGATTGTAACATACACAGTAAACCTACAAAGTTTTTAAAGGAATTGTATCAGTTTAGACTGAAAGGGACAGAAAGTGTATAAAATGAAAAGAGGTTGCACAACAATACGAATATACTTAATACTACTGAACTATGCTTTTTTTTTTTAAAGAGAGGAACAGTGAGAGAGAGAGAGAGAGAAACAATTTTATTTAGTTTTTCATATGTCTGTCATTGCTTTAAGACTTGTGTACATGATGCTGGGGTTCAAACTCACATACTCGTGCACACCAGGCAAGTACCGTAACCACCGAGCTACCACTCCAGCCCCTGAACTATACTCTTAAAAATAGTTAAGATAGTAAATTTTCTGTTACATATATTTTATCACAATTATTTTTAAAATGAAAAGAGGCCTTCAGACCCCTAAATTTATATAAACTGGAAGTAGGACAATAAGGTTACTCAGTTGTAAACACAAATTGTTGTTGTTGTTTTTCTTAAAGAGGGAGATGGGAAAGAGAGTAAGAGAATCAATTCTTATTTATTTTTCCATCTGGGCTTTGTTGTTCTTACACTTAGTTGTGTACATGGTGCTGGGGTTCAAACCCAGGTCCCCACACATGACAGGCAAGCACTCCAGCCCCCACAAGTTATTTCTTACAGAAAGGATAGGACACTCAGAGAAAAGAACCAAGAGTCCCATATGGAAGGGCCAAAAAGAAAAAAAAAAAACTCCTAGGAAGTAGAACTGGTAACATATGCCAGGCTGAGTGCCTCTGGACTACCATGTGATTCCTGTTTCTGCCACATTTTAAAGAGGAATATCATATCAACATTTTTCCAATGCCTATCCCACTACTATATATGTGTGCGAGGAGGCACAGATAACCTCTATTTTTGGTTCAAAGGTTTTCAGATTGAGAGAAACCATATTCCAGGAACCCCATATTTGAAGAGTCAAATCTGCATTTGGATAATGAGATCCTGAGATTAAGTTATCACAATGCAGTGACTCTTGAGGCACATGGAAGTGCTTTGCTTGGGAGGACCATAAACAATTTCCTACACCAGCCACCTGAAAATAGTGCAACTTTCAAGGGGCCTTTTTTGGCAGTGACCTTCTGAAGGTTACATATCAAGGTCCTCCAGAACATGGAAAACTATGGAATCTGAACAAAGCTTGAGGTCCCACAAGTCCTCCACACCCTACTACCAATCCCACTAGGGATCATTAGCCTAGACCAGCTGAGCAGAATCATACCCTGGGAATCATTGACTTTGACTTTATTTCCTTCCATTTCTTTCCTGGCACCATCTTCTTCCCTCATAAGGGGCAATCCCACATTCCTTCAGACACTCATTTTAACTATGAGAGCTATTCCTAGACAACCCATCTTTGTGGAAGGTTGAGAGCATTTGCCCTGGAAACGGACACAGATCCATTACGTTCAATTCAAGTGACTCTACACATACTGATTATTCACTCCTAGACAAGTTGCCTAATCTTTCTACGCCTCAGTACTCTCATCTATAAAACTGGGATAATAATGGCAAAGAGGAGGCAAGCTTTACAAAATAAAAGAGAGAAAGTGTAAAATGCTTATATCAGTATTTGCCATGGGTACTGCACTCAATTAATGTAGATCCATATGGTTTACCACAACACACATTCACCTGCATTATGTCACTTTTAATTTGGGTCTCAACTCTGTGGAAATAGGAGATATTATTTCCATGGTACATGCTGAGGAAAGATGTATAATCCAGGATCATATAGGTAATAACTAATAAAATCAGTCTTTAAATCCAAATTCCCTGACTCTAATTTCAGTGCTTTTTCCATTGTACCATGCTGCATTTGAAGTAAGAAGAGAAAGTATCACTTACTAGAAAAGAAATTGCTTCATCTAAAACCCAAGTAAAGCCAATCACTGTATGAAGCTAAAGTCCTCTACTTAGAAGCCTGAGGCAGGAGAACCCCTTGAGCTCGGGAGTCCATGGCCAACCCTGGTAATATATTAAGACCCTATCTCAAAAAAAAAAAATAAATAAATAAAGCCTAACTAACTCACCCATAATTCTATAACCAGTTAATGATAGAGTGTTGATAAATGGAAGTATTGCTTAGTAATTAAAAATGCATTGGTTTCCTCATGTACAAAATGAGTAATACAATTACCTCATTGGGTTGTGGAGCCAAATGAGATAATGCATGTTGATTTCTAAGCACAGTGCCTAGCACCAAGTAAAAGCATTCAGAAAATGTAGCTCTGTAACTGATGTCTAAGTTTTGTTTTCTTTTTAACACATCTTTCATTTCTGAAGTGTTTGTAATAGAAGGAAATTACTAAGGGCATATATCTAGTTACCTTCATGAAATTATTCTAACCACTTTGTTGTGTGTGAACTAAGGAATATTTAAGCAGAGATGAAAATGAGATATATTCATTTGGTGTTCAGCCTTTTAGCTCAGAGGAGGAGAAAATCATGATGAAAATAATACAGGTTCGAAATTACCAACTGGAAATCTGTTTTGGAAAATGTTTTAGATAAAAAAAAAATCTTTAAGTGATCCATATAATACTCTCTAGAAACATATACCTCTGCTTCAAAATATGTGTCAAAGGGAAAGTTGTGTCCCAGCTTATTTGCAAACACATGCATGGTGGGAAAGTTCCATATCCATCAGAGGAAGGAAGCAATGTTTCCCCATGGTCTGGAACAGCTTTATCGAGTCTGAAAATACAACAGCAGCAATTTCAACTTTGCTAGCACTCAATTATGTTAAAGCACCGCAGGATGCTTTGTGATAGTATTAAAAGTTAATTCATTCTAGAGGTTTTACAGTTAAAAATCAGTTCCATTTCATTTTCTTCATATTTGGCCCTAAGACAACTCAGCAAAGCAATGATACCTGTTTACCTCTTAAACACCATGGTAAAGTAAGAGCAGATAATATGGAAAGAAGTATCGATAGGAAACAGATGCTGGACTACCTTTCTCTCCAAAGCTGCAGCCTGCCTTTCCCTCTTAATATTCAGCCTTCCGCACTTCAGAATTGTCTCTTCAGCATGACATGTTCTAAGACTTTCTTCCCACACATATTTGTCATGAACTTGCGCTCACTTGATTTCATCTGGGTATGTCTGCTAGCTAAGTTCCATCCATCCGACATATGCATCCTGATCAGACAGTGAGGGACACTTGTACTCTGGAAACCACAGAGTGTCATTTACCTTCATGTTCTACAGGTTGGAGTGGGAGAGGAAGTAGCTTTTCCACAGGTCTTTTTTTATGTAAAAACTCTTTGCAAAGGGAAGTAGTTTAAGGTAGGTGATTTTGAGTTTTGTATAGGGCAATTAGAGTACATAATTTAATTGAATTGACTAATTTTTCAAACGTCTATTTCAGTTTGCAAAAACACATAGCAGATTTTTGCTTTCTATTGTCACTTTGGATTATTCCTCCTACTTTCACAGCAGCTATTTTAGAAGTGACCTTTAGCAAACATTATGTGTTTTATTTTAAAAAAAAGTACTGCATGTATCACATTAATATAAACCTTCTCTTAAGTGTACAAAAATCAATAAAGTCAGTGAATAAGAGGAATAGTGCAACCAGCAGGCATGAGCACACATGATGGCCCTTGCCAATCCTCCATGACTAGAGTGACCAGAGAGGCAACACTTGCAGTTTGCATTTCAGTCTAACAAAAACAACAAGAAAGTATTATCTTTTCTGAAGAAAAAAGCAGGTTGGTTTGTTTGTTTTTGCCTTTTCCACATGCCTTCATTGTGTCTCCTCCAAAATCAATTATCAGGAATATTGGTAAGATTCCCAATTTTTTTCAACTCCATCCCTTACCTCCTAAGCCCAACAAATCATGAGCTGGCAACACAGCCAAGAAGGCTCTATCATTTGTTAAGTTAAAAGGAAAACTAAATGGTTATCCTCAAGAAAAGCAAAAGAAAAAAATTCAAGTGTAGGGAGACGGCATATTGAAAAATCATAATGTAAAACACCATTCACTTTGGGAAACAAATTAATTAAACTGTTAAATGTCAAACAAGACCCCTTATTATTCATGTCAGGGAAATTTCAACTCAGTAATAGGTGTGATAGAGATGTCACCTAATTGTTGATGATCTTTCTAACTAAATTGTTCTCACACAGTAGCATCAGGACCTTAGGAGATGAAATATTTATGGCTGTCAAAATCTTTCTCTTAGGGTTATCCATTTGACCTGTAACTTAGGATACCGCCGTTTTCCACTTTGTTCCCATTACACCTCTCAATACTTTCTGATTACCTGGAGATTGCAAAAAGCCTGGACAGTCCTCACAATAGGCCTCAAGTTAAAATGAAGAGCACCACTCCCTGTTGAGATAGTGGCAGAGGTATTAGAAAGTCCTGTGCAAAAAAGAAAACCATCTTTTGGGGTTTGTTTCATCTTTTTTCCCCTCCAAAATAAACTGCCATATTTCTAAAAGCACACCTTTGGAAAATTAGAAGAGTCTGTTAAACTATTTAACAATAAAAAACTTGTTTGCTGTAATTTACCTAACTTTGTACTTCATTAATTCTTCAGGTGCTCAGAAAGAATATTACTCAGAATTAAAAACTCCCCCAGACATAGACTGTTTTCAAATACAATGAATCTTTTAGGATGCACTTTTGCATTGTCTTCACTCAAAAACATATATTTTGAAAAATTTATTTTTGGTCTTTTCAACAACTGCTTTTGGTTATTCAAAAATGTGGTGATTGTTTTTTTTGTGTGTGGTTTTTAAAGGAACTGTATTAATCAGAAACTCCGTGAATAGTTGTGTGCATTTATGACACAATACTCATTTAATTCTCATAATGATTCAAGGCCCATGAAGACTGCAAGAAATTTTCTTAATTATAAAGATTAAACTATAATTAAAATAATTTTATATTGTATTTTAAAAAATAGTTGTAACACTTTTCTTGAAGGGTAATATAATTAAAATTAAACATACAGAATTATCCCAAACATTCTAGGCTAATGAGTTGGTAGTTTACCTTTTTAGCTACCCCAGATATGCCTTCTTTGACATTTGGAGAGGCATTCCTACTGAACTAAGATTTTTTACCTTTGGGAAAAAAAGGTTAAAAAACTAAGGTTGCCTTGGTTATATGCACTAGACACTAAAGCCAAACCCCTCACACCCATGTCGCCCATACCCTGAGCCATACGATCTGGCTATGACTCAAGCCCAGATCAACAGAGATTAACAAAAATTAAGCTAGAAATGCATGCTAAAAATAATATCATGGCTCCCCTCTGGCCTAACACCATGGCATTTACTTCATTAAGTGTTTGTAAAAACATTCCAAGAGGAAAAAGTACTTAATTTATTTACTGCACGAGTCTGACAAGAACTGTGGAAAAAAAAAAAAGTAAACCAGTGTTGGTTTGGAGAAGGATTTCTAGAACATTTGGCAATTCACACAAGGCCCTCTTTTTGCCCATCACAGGCAATAAGACATTCTTGTTTGGTTTGGAGCAAAAAAACCAAAAAAACCCAACAAACCTTAGCTATAAGTTCTTACTTATTACAGCAAATAACTAAGAAGTTCTCAAGAACAAAAAACAGCAGAGCAAGTTGCTTATCCGTGACTGTTAGTCCTTTAGACTCCTGTTCTTTCTAATAAACAGAAGCCACCACTTTGTGTTCTCACCCTGCCATTTGTCACAGCAATGTTCTAACGCTCTTAGATACAAATAGATAAAGAACCTAAAAACCCAAGTAGCCACAGGCTACAATTGGCACCTCTAGCTCACTGCTTTTCCAGAGGAATTGGACAAAGAAAAGAGAGAGCTTGATCTGTTCTTGCTAGTTATCTATTATGCATTTTAACATGTGCTACAGTTTTTATCTAAGAGTTTCTAAAACCAAACTAACCAACTTTCCTACCAAACCTAATCCCTTTCCCAAATCACTAAATCACTCCTTGGTGCCATTATGACCCCAGCTTCCCAAGGTTGTATTTTTGATTCATGTAACAAAATAGACTCTTTGATTTCAGTTTTGCCCTAGAGGTGAATACATCTGTGACTGACAGGTGAATGAACTGTCTGTTCTGTTGATCACTTACCTCACCTAAACCCATGTGTTCCAGGATATTCCATTGAGGCTATAGATCTCTTACCAGAGGCTAAATGCCTCCTTTTGAACATGTTGATGGAGTATCACAAATTTCTTTATATCTAAACCCAAATTCCCTCCTAAAAACTCCTGGGTTCCCAAGAAGCCCATACCAGTAGTCAAAGCAACTCTCCCAAGAAGCTTTTCAGACACCAAAGCTAACATCTGACAAATTGATTTGGCAATAGATCAAATTTTACCTGATGGAAGTGAAAGCCACATGTGAGGCTCCATTTATGACTAGGTATAATTTTTATACATGATATTATGATGTTAATTCTGAAACCTCTGTCTTTCCCTAGCCACTCATTTCTCCAACACCAGTTGCATAGAGATGAAGAAGTAAAAGTCCTTTGAGTCAGCTTTATTTGCTCTTGGCCTGGTACAAAGAAGTAAGTGGTCTCCAACTCATTCCCTTGTGAATAACATAAGCTACTCTTTATCCCATCCCAGAAATCAAAGCACCTATAACTGTTACTTAAGATTATCCCACAAATTCCTTCAATATACACTTAATTTTAAAACATGCAGAAATAATCTGGGGAGTTTTAGAGGCATGAATATCAGTGCTACAGCAATAACCCTTGCATAAAATTGACCTTATACTTAATCTGTTAGAAGTCTCACCTGTTAATGTAATCTTTCAAAACCTACTTCCTGAGCCCATACCATGTGTTAGACCTTAGTCTCAGAGGTGGAAACAGAGCAGTGAATAACACAGAAGACATCTCCACTCTCGTGGAATTTACCTCCTCGATAGTTCTTCCCATACCTTTCTTACCACCTAACATCCTTTGCTTTGGAATTACACACCCTTAGTTAATCTGCAAAGCACTCTCTCTTTTGCCTTTCTACCTAGGACAAAGTAGCCGCCATAAATAGATGTTCACCTCCTCTCAGAGAAGGGCAGCACTAGAGGTCAATCCTGAGAGAGGAGAGAGCTTGGAAACAATTGAACACTCTGGGCCATTTCTGGCATGCTATCCTAAAAATGCTTCATTTCTCCATGAACACCTGTCTACCATCCTATCTAGTCATTCACCAAGGCCCAATGGAAAGTATGATTGGTACATTGGTTGGCACAAACTTTTTCTTATTCCTAAACATATTTTTCCCTCTTGGGTATAGGCCCCACCTCTGAACTGGTAATTCAGCTTCAAATCCTTTTCCAGTAGTACTTTTCTTATGGGTCTGTACAAACCATTCACTCTCTGGTTTAACTAAGCACTAAGGGATTTTCTTACTTTTTTTTTCTTCTGTCTTGGAAATTGGGATAAAATTTTGTCCTATATCCGCAAATAATGTCATTGGTATGTTGATAGGGATTGCATTGAATCTGTATAGGGCTTTCAGTAACATGGCCTTTTTGACTAAATTGATTCTGCCTAACCAAGAACATGGAATGTTTTTCCATCTACTGAGGTCTTCTGCAATTTCTTTTTTTAATGTTCTATAGTTTTCGTTGTAGAGGTCCTTAATATCCTTTGTTAGATTGATGCCCAAGTATTTTATTCTTTTTGAGGAGATTGCAAATGGGACAGAATTCTTGATTTCTTCTTCAGTGGAATTGTTGCTGGAGTATAGAAAGCTAATGATTTATGAGTGCTGATCTTATAGCCAGCCACTTTGCTGAAATCATTTATAAGCTCTAGGAGTCTTCTAGTCGAGCTTATTGGGTCTTTAGGTATAGGATCATGTCATCAGTGAATAGAGACACTTTGACTTCCTCTTTTCCTGTTCAAATTCCTTTGATTTCCTTCTCTTGTCTGATAGCTCTGGCTAGGGTTTCAACGACTATATGGAATAAGAGTGGTGAAAGTGGACATCCTTGTATTATTCCAGAATTCAGTGGAAATGCTTTCAGTCTTTCTCCAATAAGCATAATGTTGGCTATGGGTCTGTCATAAATGGCTCTTACAAAAAGTATCTTCCTTTGATCCTTATATTCTCCAGAGTTTTGGGTGCTGAATTTTATCAAAGGCCTTTTTTGTGTCAGTTGAGATGATTATATGATTTTTATTTTTAATTCTCTTTAAGTAGTGAATTACATTTAGTAATTTGCATGTGTTGAACTAGCCCTGCTTTCCTGGAATGAAAGCAACTTGATCATAATGTATTATATTTTTAATGTACTTTTGGATCTGGATAGCTAGAATTTTCTTAAGGATTTTAGCATCCATGTTCATCAGGGAAATTATTCTGTAGCTTTCTTTTCTTGATGTGTCTTTGTTGGGTTTTGGTATCAGTGACATTCTTCACAGATATAGAAAAAGCAATTCTTAAATTTGTATGGAATAACAGAATACCCAGAATAGCCAAAACATTACTAACCAAGAAATAGGAAGCAGGAGGTGTCACAATTCCTGACCTGAAATTATACTATAGGGCTAGTGTGGTATTGGTATCAAAACAGAATTGAAGACCAATGGAACAGAATAGAAGATACTGATATGAACCCCCAAATCTTTAACCATCTGATAAAGGGGGCAAAAGCATAGTGTGGAAGAAGGACAGACTATTCAACAAATGGTGCTGGATGAACTGGACAGTCATATGCAGACAATTGAAAGTGGATCCTTACTTCTCACCCCGCACAAGAATCAAATCAAAATGGTTCAAGGATCTGAAAATTAAACCAGCAACTTTACAACTGCTTAAAGAAAAAGTAGGATCAACACTACATGACATAGAGGTCAGCACCACCTTCCTTAACAAGACTCCCGTAGTGCAAGCATTAAAGCCAAGAATAAATGAATGGGATGCCAATAAACTAAAAAGCTTCTGCACAGCTAAAGAATTTGTCAAGAGAGTACCTACAAAATGGGAGAAAATCTTTGCCTGCTACACCTCGGACGGAGGGCTAATATCCAGAATATACAAAGAACTAAAAAAACTGAACACCAAAACCACAAATAATCCAATCAATAAATGGGCTAGGGAGCTAAATAGAAACTTCTCAATGGAGGAAGTCCAAAAAGTCCATAAATATATGAGAAAATGCTCTACATCACTAGCAATCAGAGAAATGTAAATCAAAATTTCACTGAGATTCCACCTCACTCCTGTCAGAGGGTCAAAAATGAAGAATATGAACAATGACAGATACTGGAGGGGTTGTGGGAAAAGAGGAACATTGTCACACTATTGGTCGGATTGAAAGCTAATACAGCCACTCTGGAAAGCAGTGTGCAGACTCCTCAAAAACTGGGCTAGAACCACCTTAAGACCCAGCTATCCCACTTCTGGGTATTTTTCCAAAAGAGCTAGATTTGGCACATTACAGAGATACAGCTTCATCAATGTTTTTAACAGCTCAATTACTATAGCTAAACTATAGAACCAACCTAGATGCCCCTCACTGGATGACTGGATTCAAAAACTGTGGTACATATATACAGTCGAATTAATTCTACTCCGCTAATAGAACAATATCATGGCATTTGCAGCCAAATGGATGGAGATGGAAAAAATCATGCTGAGTGAAATATTCCAAACTCAGAGACTTGAGGGCCAAATGTTTTCTCTCATATGTGGAAGCTAGAAATAATCAGAAACAGACTGATAGTTGGCTAATAATAACCGCAACATAGGTGAATTTTTACACAAAGAGGGGGAACCTTGCCTAGGTTGGGGGATGAAGAGAGGAGGGAGGGGAAAGGAGGCATATCAAGGCTGCTGGAGGAAGGGAGGACGGGGATATCAACCCAGTGGAGAACCTTCAACTTCCATGAGAAGCCCAACTAACACAGGGTTAAGTAGGGGGAAACATGGGATCAGAGGGAACCCAAAGGGAAAGATCATGGAATGGCATCAGCCTTGGCTTGCTTTGGCATTATGCATTTGTTCATGATTGTATGCTGATTCCCTCCTAAATCTAAGACTATCTTGAACGAATAAAAAAAAACATTAAAAAATGTTTGTCCTAGCCTTCCTCTCTCCTCACCCCCATAATAGAGACTGAAGCCAGGGGCATTCTACCCCTGAGCCACTAGCCCAGCCTTTTTCATTTTGAAACAGGGTCTCACTAAATTGCTCAGCCTGGCCTTGAACTTGAGATCCTCCTACCCCAGCCTCACAAATAGCTGAGACTACAGGCATGCACCACCAGGGCCCAACTATCCTGGCTTTTATGGTGGTCTGTTCTACACTGTCAGAATGTCAAGAATGGTTAGCGGGGCATGTTCTTAAGAGCTTCTACCCAAGACGGCAGAGAGGAACAAGTGCTGTGGGCTATCATTAGAGGAAGATTTGTATCTTAAGATATGAATCTTATATAAAATATATAAAATTTAATTTTAAGTGGATATAATGAAGCCCATTTTAAGTTTGCTTAAAATGTCTTTCAAAATTTTATACACATATACATTTAGGTAGGAATATTTTTATGCTGTCTTTGACCAGTTGGCCTTCTGATATGGAAAAACTACTAGCTTTATTTTATTGTACTTTAGACATATCATATCCAAGGAATTGAAACAGTGCAAAAAAGTAGGGAACTCTTGAAAGGCTAGCAATGATGAAAAGGTGGGGAAAATGTTCATTAAATTGAGGTACCTATAGGTTAGAAGAAGGAGTATACTGTCAAAATGAGATAAATGAAAACACAATTTTGTGCCATGTTTTAAATATGTTCATTAAAGCAGCATAAGAATAGCTGCCACTCATTGAATGCCTACAGCATGCCTGTGCCAGCTAGGTGCTGTGTGTGCTTTCTTATTTCATACTTGCAGCAAACCTATAATTTATTAGCCTCAATTTATAAAGAAAATGAGACACAGAAGGGTGAAGTTATTTGTCCAAACTCAAAATGTTGGCTAATAGGAGGAGCTAGTAACTTTATGCCCTGTTTTAAAACTCTATACTAGTGTATAGAAGGAGAGGGGAAAAAAGGAGAGGGGAAAAATTGAAAAACAAATAACAGGAAGAAATTATGTTCAATGTACAAAATTACATAAAAATAATCAAGTGTTGGATAATTTTGTTCTGCAAGGTAGTAGCAGCCTGAAGTCTCAGTGACTTGGGAAGTGGTGCCAGCAGTATCAAGTGCCATGGCTGACTTAAGGAAGACCTACTGGGAAGAACACCTTCCATACTTTCAGTGAGTGTTCCTTCCTCTACCCACAAGTGGAGTTGTTGTCATTCATACCTTAACATTCTAAAGTCTGAAATCACAAGGAGCTGAAAGAGGACCCTAAGTAAGCCAACTGTATAGTAATGTTAAAAGATAAGTGCTATGAACATCAGACAAAGAAGAGCAAGATAAGAGGACCGGGGAACAGAAGATGGAATGAGGAGGTTGGAAGGGACGGTCAAGGAGGCTTTGTTGAGAAGGTCATATTGGTGAAAAGGCTTGGAGTGAGGGAGCCTCACTACAGAGCTATAATCTAGGTGAAGGATAGTTCAGGAGGAGGGAACAGCTGAAGCAAGAACCCCAAATGGTTTTAGGAGGCACATCTCTCAGCCCTCCATTGAAGTCTCTTCAGAGTCAGATCATTTATAGAACTACAATGTAATGATTAATAATGTAGGCCCTGGAATCAGTAGATGCTAAAATCTGAGAGGGAAAGTTTGACAGGAAACAGAATATTTGTATGATCTCAAAGTACCTCCCAATAAGATACTTATTAATAGCAAAGGGAAAAATAGTAGTGCTATAGTGGAGAATCCTAGAACACCTTTTTGACTGGTGATTAAGCTTAAATCACTAGTAATAAGTCACATTGGTATCCACCCTCTGATATCATACACTGAGAAGACACTTCTGTGGTATCATAGCCCTAACTTCAAAACCTCAATATCATAAAGAGAAAACATCAGACAAACTCAATTTGAGGGATATACTACAAAGTATCCTTTAAAGTGTCAAGGTCATGAAAGACACGGAAAGACTTAAGGAGTTGTCACAAATGTAAGAGACTAAAAAGACATAACAGCTAATTGAAGTATGTGGTCCTGGATTGAGTCATGCACCACAAAAGGGAAGAAGAGTGGGAAAATGAAAATTCTATTAAATTTGAATAAAGTCTGTACAGAAGTAAATAGTCTTGTATCAATGTTGACTTCAATAATCATTCTGTAGTCATGTAAGATGTTGACATTAGGGGAAGCTGGGGGAAGGGCATTTGAAAACCACTCATTTTGCAACTTTTCTGCTGTAATAATCTAAAATTACTTCAAGATCAAAAGTTAAAAACAAAGATGAAGAATTAGATTATTAGGGAGAGACTGTGAAACACTGCTCTGGAACAATGCTACTCAAAGTTTGGTATCTAGACTGAGAAGGAACTGGCACCAGTTTGTGATCAGTTAAGTTTCTTACATCAGAATACAAATCAACATCCAGAAGACATAAAGACCTCAAAAAACTTAGCACCAAAAAATTGATTAATCAATTAATTAGTAAATGGGCAAATGAACTAAAAGATATTTTTTAAAAGTAGAAAGAAAATGATCAACAAATATATAAAAAAATAGTCAACATTGTTAGTAACTAGGAAAATGCAAATCAAGACCACCCTGAGATTTCGACTCACTGCAGTGAGAATGACAGTCATCAAGAATACAATCTCAGCACCACATATGCAGCAAAGTCTTGGAGCAACGGAAGCCACATGAAAAACTAGATAAAATTGATTCTCTTTAAAAAAAAAAAAAAAGAATACAAACAATCGGGGCTGGATTGGTGGCTCAGCAATTATAGCACTTGCCTAGCATACATGAGGACCTGCTTCAAACCCCAGCACCACATACACAACTGAATGTCAGAAGAACAAAAAACTGATGAAAAAATAAATAAAATTGATTTTTTCTCTCTCTCTATCCCACCAAAAAAAGAATAAAAATAATAATAAATTTTAGAGAGGATGTGGAGAAAAGGAACACTCTACACTGTTGGTGAGATTATAAATTAGTATGACCACTATGGAAATCAGTATGGAGGTTCCTCAAAAGACTAGGAATGCAGTCACCATATGACCCAGCTATACGACTCCTCAGTATTTTTCTTAAAGAATTAAAGTCAGCATATTATAATGATACATGAATATCCATGTTTATAGCAGCACAATTCACAGTAGCAAAACTATGGAACCAGCCTAGGTATCCATCAGTGGATAAATGGATAAAGAAAATGTAGCATATACACACAATGGAGTTTTATTCAGCCATAAAACAGAATGAAATTGTCATTTTCAGGAAAACAAATGGGACTTGAGAATATTACATTAAGCAAAATAAGCCAAACTCAGAAAGTCAAGAGTTGTATGTTTTCTCTCATAGGTGGAAGCTAGAAAGGAAAAAGGAAAAGAAAGATAAGTTGGGTGGATCCCATGAAAATTAAAGGGAAATCTACAGAGGAAAGCAACCAGGGGAAGAAAAGGGAGGAGGGAAAGGGAAAATACTGGGGAGTGATACTGGCCAAATTTTATTGTTATACAGTGTGCAAATATAAATATGTAACAACAAATCCCACTTTTATGTACTATTATAATGAACCAATAAAAAACATGGAAAAATAAAATAAAAAGAGCTGGGTACTTGCCTAGCATGTTCATGGGCCCTAGGTTCAGTCCCCAGCACTGAAAAAAAGAGAAGAAGAAGAAGGAGAGGGAGAAGAAGAAAAAAGAAGAGAAGGAGGAGGAGGAGGAGGACAAGGAGAAGTAGGAGGAGGAGGGGAAGGAGAAGAGGAAGAAGAAGCAGCAAAAATACGAATCCACTATGTCATTAAGCACAGTTAAGCTCAGCTGGCTGTCTCTTCATGACAGGACTTTCTTGATGAAGAAAGTAGTCGATTTGATTCTGGTACAAGCTCCTAACCTCATGATAGTCTGCTAGCTCCATTCCCCACAACCTAGTGCTTTGAGTCGCATTGCACACTTCATCAGAAAATGAGAGAAACTATCTCAAAAGCATGTTAAACATTAAACTTAATGTAACATGTAGAGTGTTTATAAAAGGACTTAATAAATATAAATAATTATTATTCTTACTATTATCACCAGATTTTTAACATGGTGAGGAAATCCGAGAAAAAGAGAGAAGGGGTGGGGAGAGAAAATCAGGCCAGGTACAGAAAAGGATACTACATAGTACTGTATACTAATTAGAGGTAAGTCACAGATTAAGTTTAGTGCTTTTATTTGTAGTCAATTAAATGAAGAAAAGATGATGCATTTTATGATTCATAATGTGCGTAAGATTAAAAAAAAGAAAGTACTCCAAAGAAGAACAACCAGTCCTGGTTTTCCTTCACTGAAGATTTAAGGTCTGAGTTTCAAAATTGAAATTAAAACTACTTTGCCTTTTGCCTTCAATTTGCAATGACAAAAAGAATTTACTGAAGCAAGCTAGAAGTTTTAACAGGCATGCTATAGAAGAAAATTTAGCCATTAATCTGTCATTTCAGTCAAAGCTAAGCTCATTAATAACTTCTATTCAGCTCCAAAGTGTCTTCAACTTTTCTATCCCTTTCTGATGATAAGGTCTCACATATTCAAAAATTTTTTTTAAAAAGTGAACAAAATTTTACAAATTCCAAAATGAGCAAGTAAATAATAGTGAAGACAACACTTTCCTTGGAGGTACTAGCTTTCCAAATGCCTTGTGAGCGTTCAGAACTGAACGCTTGAAGGAGTGTGTTTCCCACTGCCACACAGTCATTTTATAAACACTTCAAATTTGAAGATTTCTCGATCAGCATAAATTTGCAAGATAAAAATGATACCTTGATTATTTAAAGTAATATTAGCTAACACATTTTGAAATATGACAAAAAGCAAGAATGGTTTAAACAGAGTTAATTTTGGAAGAAAATTAGTCAGTAAAGCACACTTATTACAGAAAAATCCAGTTTGGTATCAGGAGATAGATTTCTTGAACTATATTTATACTACAAGAAATACTTCATATTGTTATTCATTATTAACACTAAAATTCTGGACTGATGGACATCTGTATTTATAGTCTTCCTGTAATGATAAATGGAGCTTATTTCTGAACATATCATAATCAGGATTTTAAAATAATATCAACTTCAACAGATAAACAAAGAATAAATTACAAAAATATCAGTTAAAACTAACTAAAGATCTAAAAGCAAGCATAATCAGGAACAAATAAAAAATAATCTACTTATTTAAATAAAAATTACTGAACACTGTAATATATCTGGAAGAGATTTATCTCTTTATATTAAAAAATTTTTAAGTAATGAAAAAAGTGTGTGTGTGTGTAATCGAATTTAGGGCCCTATACATACAAAGCATGTGCTCTACCCCTGAGCTACACTGAGAAAAATTCTTGAATAGAAATAGATTCTGTTGGGGCTGGAACAGTGGCTCTGCAGTTACGGCACTTGCCCAGCATGGGCGAGAACTCGAGTTCAAACCCCAGCACCACGTATACAACAATGTCTCGGAACAATGAAAGTCATATGGAAAACTAAATACAAATTGTTTCTCTCTCTCTCTGTCACTGTCTCTCTCTCTCTCTTAAAAAAAAGAAATTAATTCTGTTGTCATTATATAATCTTATGTCATATACACCTAAAAAAGAATCAATTAATAAGAATAGAAATATATTCTGCACAAGGGATGAGATACACACATTTTCAACTCTTTCTCCTTTGTGGTTGATTTGTGTGCATGTGTATGCTGGAGACTGAATCAGGGACACTCTACAACAAAGCTACAGCCCCAGACCTTTTAAAAAACCAATTTATTTATTTAGTTTTTTTTTTTGTTTTTGACACAGGGTCTCAGTAAGTTGCCGAAGTTGGCCTCACACTTGGCAATCCTCCTGCCTCAGCCTCTTGAGTAGCTTGGATTACAGGCACATACCACCACACCAGCTCCAGCTCACCGCTTTTTCTTTTAATTTGAACTTTCCCTATTCAGTTTTCTCACTTTTAACCCCTACCACTTAGTGATTAATCATTTTCTGTTCCCTCTTTCCTTGGAACAAGCACAAATTAAAACTCCTTGCTTCTCCTTAATTTAACTGAGACAAGCTGACATTTTAAAGAGCAACTATATTTAAATTTTAAAGAATAAAGCAACTGGATATCCATCAGCAAAAAGGTGAATCTCAACCAAAACCTCACATCTTAGGCAAAAATTAACTCAAATTGGATCACAGACTTAATGTAAAACATTTTAGACAAAAATGCAGCAAAAAACTTTCAGGATCTAGGACTAAAAGAATTATTAGACTTTATTCTTAAAGCACAATCCATAAAATTTTATTTTTAATTTGGATTTCATAAAAATTAAAAACTTTGGCCTCAGCAAAGGACCCTACTAAGAAAATGAAGAGATGAGCTCTAGTCCAGGACAACATATTTTTCCAAACTAAACATCCAATTAAGGACTAGTACGTAGAATACATTTTTTAAATGATCAAAACTCAATTGTAGGGGCTGGAGCAGTGGCTCAGTGGTTACAATGCTTGCCTGGCATGCTCAAGGACGCAGATTCGAACCCTAGCACCACATATACAATGACGTGTTGGAGCAAAGATAAGCCACATGAAAAACTAAATAAAATTGATTCTCTCTTTCTCTCTCTCTCACTGTCCCCCTTTCTCTTAAAAAAATTAAATATTAAAAAACTCAATTGTAAAACAAAAAATCTGATTAGAATGGGTAAAAGACATGAAGAGGTTTTTCATCAAAAAGGATATACAGATGGTATCTAAGCACATGAAAATATCTTTGACATCATAAGCCATTATGGAAATACAAATTAAAAGTATAATGATATATCACAATACATCTATCAAAATGGCTAAAATTAAAAAATAATGTCAATACTAAATGCTGGCAAGGATGCAAAGAAAGTAGATCACTCATATGTTGGAACTTAACTGATATAATGATATGACCCTACAGGGAGGGCTCTAAATTAAGTCTGACTAAGCCCTATGGTCATCTGAGCAGAACATCTTCTCTCTCAAGATACTTGGGGACAGACAATAGAGAAGCAAAACAAGGGTAAGACTGAATGTAACTCATGTGAGCTCTTAGGTATGTTATAGTCTAAATGGTTTTGTCCTTCCAAATCCTACACATTGAAACCTAACCCCTGCCCCAAAGCCAAGTGCAGTCAGTGGCACAGGCCTGTAATCTCAGTGACTCTGGAGGCTCAAACAGGAGGATCACAAGTTCAAGGCCAGCCTCAGCATTTAGCAAAGCCCTGAGCAACTTGGCGAGACCCTGTCTCAAAATAAAATATAAAAAGGTCTGGGGATGTGGCTCAGTGGTTAAGTGACCCTGGGTTCAATTCCTGGTTAAAAAAAATAGAAAAGAAAGAGAAAAAAAACCCTTAATCCCTGATAGTATTATATTTGGAGGTTAGTCTTTAGCAATTTATAAGATCTAAATTAGGTTAGGGCCTTCATGATGGAATTAGGGTCCTTATAATAGGAAGAGACACAAGACCTACCTCTCTCCAACTATGTGCATCAAGGAAAGGCCCTGAGAGGATTTGAGAAGACAGTCTTGTAAGAGAAGCCAGAAGATGGTGGGCTCTTACCAGGAACTGAATATGCTGCTACCTTATCTCGGACATCCAACTTCCAGAACTGTGAGAAATAAATATCTATTGCTTAAACCACCCAGCCTATGGTATTTTAAATTTTGCTAAAGCAGCAAGGGTGCTTGAAAATCGGAGAAGCCCATCCACTGGACTTGGACAGGTTTGGTAGACTAAGGAGGAAACCTAGAGACTAATTTTTTCCCTCTTTTTATGTTTGTTGCATGTATTAACTTTGAACTGAGATTTTCTTTCTTCTTTCTTTTTTCTTTCTTTCTTTTTTTTTTTTTTTTTTTTGAGATGGGGGTCTCATTATATTGCTTAGGCTGGCCTCAAGCTCCTGGTTTCTAGGCTTAAGCAATCCTCCTGCTTCAGCCTCCCAAGTAACTGGGACTATGGACACATGCCACTATGTTATCTAAGCTGGCAATTGTGATAGGAGTCTTTTTTTTTTTTCCTATCTGAAAGGTCCTCTTTCCTTTTATCTATCCATCAAAGTTCAGCCTAAAACCTATTCTTTGACATCTCAAGCATGTTGTAATTTCTCTTTTCTCCCAGAAGCTTGATAGTGTTAACTTTTGCACATATCTTAGAACTTGAAATTATTCTGGTCTGCTAATAGGTTGCTTAATATGTGGTTATCTGACTTCCCAATAGGCCACGAATGTCTTAGGAAAAAGAACTCTATCTTATTTATTTTATCTTTTCCCTCACTCTTCTACAAGAATTGATTTTGATATGCAGAGTTTCTAACAAGGGTAAGTCACTGCTTGTTCTTGGGTCAAACCTAAATGACACAGGCAGGAGAAGGGCTAAATATCAGAAAAAAATTTGGGGGGGGTTGGGGATTTAGCTCAGTGGCAGAGCACTTGCCTAGCATGCGAAAGGCCCCACGTTCGGTCCTCAGCTCTGAAAAAAAAGAAAAAAAATTTGGGGGGTCATTGTAACAACAAAAGGAGAATGAAAAATGGAGAGGAATTTTTAAACAATGAAATAATCTTTTTGAATAGGTTTTAATTTTCTTAATTATGTTATTTTGTGAGAAAAATAAACAGAATAAAATGCTCTGCATAATTTAAAAAATAAGAGTTTACCTATAATTACATTAGGGAAGAAAAAACTCTGAAAGAACTGTAGCTCTGAGTAAATTAGTAGTCATCATCATACAAAATAAAAATAATTAGGTTGAAAAATGCTTCCTATCCCTCAAAATTGTATATTCTATTAATATAAGATGTTTTCTCTCCTACAGTGAAGGAAGTAAAGTCAGAAATCAGTGAATGGGATGCCATAAAGCTAAAAAGCTTTTTCACTGCCAAGGAAATGATCAAGAGTCAAGAGGTTTCCTACAGAATTGGAGAGAATCATGGGCTGTGATTCCTCTGACAGGGGCCTCATATTCAGAATCTACAAAATCCTCAAAAAATCTCAACTACAAAAACACAAACAACCCAATCAATAAATGGGCCAAAGAGCTAAATAGAAACTTCTCAACAGAGGCAGTGATCAAGCCAATGAATATATGAGAAAGTGCTCTAAATCACTAGTAATCAGAGAAATGCAAAGGAAAACTACATTAAGACATCACTTCACACCAGTCAGATTAGCAAAAATGAAGAAAATAAACAATAACAGATGCTGGAGGGGTTGTGGAGAGATAGGCACACTACCACACTGTTGGTGGAACTGCAGACTGGTACAGCCCCTCTGGAAAGCAGTGTGGAGAATCCTCAAAAAACTAGGGATGAGCCTACCATATGATCCTGCTATTCCTCTCCTGGGTATTTTTCCAGGGGATTTAGAATCAGCATATTACAGTGACACAGTGAAATCGATGTTCATAGTAGCTCAATTTACAATAGCTAAATTATGGAAACAACCCAGATGTCCCTCACTGGATGAATGGATCCAAAAACTGTGGTACATATATACCATGGAGTTCTACTCAGTAATTAGAAACAATGATATTGCAGCCTTTGAAGGTAAATGGATGGCTATGGAAGAAATTATGCTGAGTGAAATAAGCATAATCCAGAGAACCAAGAGTCAAATATCTCCACTCATCTGTGGAGGCTTGAGCTAGACTCTGGTCAGTGAGAAAGGAGGTCTATTATCATGTTTTAAATCCAGATAAGGTGTAATGTCATACAACCTAAGGCATTCGTAGAGGTGTATTGGGAAGGGGGTGGGGAGGGATAAGGGTGGGTAATTGGAGAGAGTTCTTGGGGGTAAATCTAATTTTCAGAATTTATATATATATATATATATATAATAAATTATATATAATAATTTATATATAATATATTATTTTGTTATAAGCTTGTTTGATTGTTCAACAAATAAATTTCTGAATAAAATTAAAAAATAAAGTCAATGCAAAATAAAAACATGATTTTTCTTTCTTTTCTTTTTTTTTTTTTAAAGAAAGAGGGGACTGTGAGAGAGAGAAAAAGAGAGAAGTAATTTTTATTTAGTTTTTCATGTGGCTTTTGTTGCTCCAAGACTTTGCTGTGTATATGGTGCTGGGGTTTGAACTTGCCCTCTCACACATGCCAGGCAAGCACTGTAACTGCCAAGCCACCGCTCCAGCCCCCAATATATGATGTTTTCATGTAAAAATTTTCATTTAATTGACGAAATATGGAAATATTTTATCATGGGTCATGCTTAATGAATTAAGTTTTACCTTCTCTCTTTTAAAACCAATTTTCTTTAAGGAATAGTTGGAATCTCATATTTAAATTATGAAATCATTTTTCTTTTCAAATAAATACCTTAATGAGTAGGCTTGAAATAGTATATGAACCCAGGTCCGACCACCTAGTGGGTATATTTTGAAAGGTTCTTCATCATGAAGATGAAGTAAGTAAACGTTCTAATTAACATGGCAAACCCAAAACAGGGTAACACATTATCAACTGTTATCAACTTAATGGTGATTAGTGCATCAGATTAATTTCTAGGAGAATGGAGCAATTAGATTGAAATAAAGAACTGGAAATTTTTAAAGGAAGTAGAAAGGGTAAAGGATATGGGAGGTGGGAAGGTTCAGAGTTCAGCAAGAAAACAGGAAAAGGAGATAGGCTGCAGGAGCAATGGGCAAGACGAGCCTAACCAGAGTAATGCATAAGAGCACAGGACAAGGGTTTTGGAAGGCAAAAGGAGTCAACTGGTGAGATATGTCTGATAAACTGGGAAACACCAAAGATAAGGGATACCATTTTGGTAATTTTTGCTTCAGGCACTCTATATATAGCCTTCACATTTTCTAATGTATAACCTAAGTTAGATTTGAACTACACCATAAAAATCTTCACTGAGTTGGACATGGTGGTGCACACCTGTAATCCCAGCTACTCGGGAGGCTAAGGCAGGATGATAGAAAGCTCCAAGCCAGCCTCAGCAACTCAGTGAGGCCCTAAACAACTTAGCAAGACCCAGTCTCAAATTAAAAAAATAAAATAAAAAGGGTTGGGGATATAGCTCAGTGCAGAATACCCTGGTTTGATTCCTAGTACAAAAATATATATTTTCTAAATAGACCCAGTGTTTCAATTTGTCCAGTCCCTCGACTGAGCTAAAGCTTAAGTAGAGGTTGTTCTATTCATTGAAGACATTCTCAAACATGTTTATTCTATTAGGTAGATAAAAAAATAAAAAATAAAATAAAAATTGAAAAAAGGAACAAAATGGACCGTAGGGCCAGGGGATAGGAAACTTAAATTTTACAAGTCTCCTTCCTCACTCCTGCTCCAAATTATAGTTCTAGTTTATACTAGAAATATTAGCACTTTAAATAGACCCTTTCAAAATTGTGATGGAACATTTTCTCCTTTATTACTTTACATTCTCTGATGCACACATATAACATAGTCCATAACTCTATCTCACGCAGTGAAAGTATCTAGCAGAAAGAGAATGTAAATGCTTTCTGAAAAGGAAAATACCAAACACAGTTGTAAATAAAGACAAATAAAATATTGACCAAAGAATTAGCTAGGTTCGAACTGAAAAAAAAAAAGACACTGTCATATACATGTCCATAAAAGTAAGATTTGTCATATGTAAATTACTCATATTAAATGGATAAATATATTTCATGTGAGTTGAAATGTAATACTATGTGCAAGTCTTGGGGTTGGGGGGCCCAGGTAAATTATAAAAAGCAACAAAGTTAAGAAAATGTTAGCAAAACATTCTCTCTACATCTTTAATTTTCAATGAATCTCTGAAAATGGTAAATCCTAGATTTTTGTTTAAAAATGGAATCAACTATTATGTGACAAAACAAACAAATACATATGCATAAAATTTGTGTGTTTGTATGTGTGTATGTGGTAATAGAGATTGAATCCAGTATCACTCTATTACTGAGCTATCTCCCTAATCCTTTTTATTTTTTATGTTGAGATATGGTCTTGCTGAACTTCTGATCCTCCTGCCTCAGCCTCCCTAGTCACTGGGATTATAGGTGCCTAGCTTTGTGTAGAATTCAACGTATACAATAACTGGTTACATTTATGATTTAACCAAAATACAGAATAAATGCTTGGATTGAACCCAGTGCTTTTCATGAGAGGAAAGCACTCTACCACTGAGCTACATCTCTAACCCTGTACAAACTTTTGAAAAAGTTATTTTTCCTAAGATAAACCAGGAAGAAATAATCTTGTAAACTGGATTGCTAAAACAATCTTTTAAAAATATCATGGAATTAAAATAAGCACCAAAATGGTTGCTAAAGAACAATGATAATTCAGACTTCAATACATTTTAAATAAAACATTAGCTCAAAAGAGTTCTTTAAAGAGATGCTAATTAAAATGTATCATATATTTATCAGTATGCTTATATTTATAGCCCCAGATGGAAAAACTGCAGTAGATACTACAAAATCCACTCTTGACAATTAGATTAATAATACTGAGGTGATATGTGGGGATAGCAACCACTGTGAACCTATATTCTGTGGCTTTGTACTTATGTTTTAGTCAACAGTGTTACAGGTTATTGTCCCTGTTCATGTATTTACATATTTTCATCAAGTGAATCTTATTTGTATGGACTTCTTGAAGCTATTTAAAATGAAGAATGAAATTCCATAAGTTTTAAATAGATAATAAATATGTACATGAAATTAAACTAAAAAATTGTTCCTATACATAGAATAAAGCTTTTAATCCAATCCAAGGTGTAAAGCCAATATCATTCCCATGAATGAATTATAACCATCCAAAAGTATCACAAAACAGATTTTACCCAGTGCTATTGTGCCAAAAGTCTTTCATGTGAGACTCCTGGAAAATCCACATGGTTCTTCAGCATAGAAATCACAAAGGGTCACATTTCAGAACCTCACGTTCACTCAACTGGAAGATGTGGGAAACCCTGAGTAATAGAAGCATTTCATCATACTCACCAGACTTGTCAGGCACCAATACCAAAGAACAAAAATTCTCATTTTATTGTAAAGACATAAGATGATGTGTGATCTCTCTGATCCACAGTATTTAACATACATACAATAAAATTATAAAAAGTCCCATTTTGTAAGAATTGAACTAATTTCTTAGTGTGTCCACACTAGAGGAGAGCAATTATGAAGTAAGATATGAAAACACTGGAACTTGAGCCTGACTATATTCAAAGCTTCAATTAATTTTAAATGATCAAAAAATGCACTGCAAAGAGACAAGAAACTAGAGGCCTTTTACATGATCATACAAGGTAATAGGCAGAAAGAGGTCATTCTCAAAGGTTAGCACCTGCTCCACTAAAAACATTTAAGAAAAGAACTTCACATAAATGGCTGCAGACAGTTCTGAAGACGGTTCTTGTTAGCATAATTACTCCAATGATACAAGTTTCTCCTTCTATCTGCATATTCCTGAGGATGAAAGACTGATTAGACATTATTTTTTCTTAAAGACATCAAAGAATTCAATTTTTTTAAAAAAATGATTGAACACAGGTCATTAATCTTAGAACTGCTACTGAGTTTAAGTAATAAGATCTCTTACAATGAAGGAGATTTTGCAAATATTATGTGATATATCTTTACTCTTACAAACATAGTACCTTTACTATGCCAAATCAAATTGAAGATATCTGACTATATATTTAAGAAAAATCCTCCCCTCATCCCTATCACCACCACCAAATTCAAGACTTGAAAGTGTTCAGAATAATTTGGTTATTTCCAACTATCAAAAGAGATCAATCTCATGGGAATATTGGCCAATAATTAAGAAGATATCAGTTGCCTTAGCAACAGATACCTTCCGAAATAACCACCGTTTTCATTCAGCAGACTTTAGCCAAAGGGGGAATTAAATCACTGAGATCAACAATTCCTTTGTTTAGCAAACAGAACAGCTTTCCAGGTCTCAAGAAACAGTGGGTCCATCATTGCCCAAGGTAGCAGTTGTTTGGTTGAATAAGCCAACCTCTTGAATTATAAGATTTTATCATCAAAACCACTGCTAACAGAATGGCTGGCTTTTGCCAAAGAAACAGGACAAAAGAGAAAGCATCTCCTAAGTGATAATAATGAATATATTTAGCTATGTAGATATTAACCTTACATAGAGAATATATATAGTATTTATGAATATTGATATACTTCTAGATGTCTACTTTAGCAAAGGAATAATCAACCTACTCTGTTATCTAACAAATGGCTCTTTTTACTTCAATTTCCAAGTGTAAGAGCCTAACCTCATATTAGACAATTTTAAAAATATTTTATATAGATCATCACCAAAACTGAGAAAATAGCTACATTTTCAAATGTTGATACAACATGGCCAACTCTACAATCTGAAGTCATGTCACTGTACCAAAGCTGTCTAAGGAGCTGAGGCATTGCTCATTTTCTGATAAGTAGTAGCAGTAATAATAATAATAATAATAATAATAATAATAATAAAATAATGATTTTATTAATGATAAATAAATGATTTATTTTTATTATTTCATATTGGTTCTTTTTTTAAGAGAAAGAGAGAGAGAATCAATTTTATTTAGTTTTTCATGTGGCTTTCATTGCTCCAACATTTCCTTGTGTATGTGGTGCTGAGGCTCGAACCTGAGTCCTCATGCATGCCAGACATTGAACCACTGCTCCAGCCCCTATTGGTTCTTTTTTTAGGAATATATGACATAATATTATACAATGGAATTATTATAAAAGCATGTTACCTTGTTGTAATTCAGTCTCTAGTGTTTCCCCTTCCCTTCCCTTCCATTCACCCTACTTTTTTAACATATGTGACAATGGGATATACATTGACATACTTACAAAAGCTTGCAGTGTACCTTATTTTAACAGTTCCCAGTATTTCCCTTTCTCCTCCCTTCTTCCCTGCCCCTGTACTTATTAGATATACTTGACAATAGGATAAACATTAACATTTTTATAAAAGCATGCAGTATAACTTATTCTAATTCAGTCCCCAGTATCCTACCCCACACCATCACCCTGTTCTCTTTTCTTTACTCTACTGGTCCTTCTATTATTTACCCATTGTACTGTTTTTAATTTAGTGATTCATTGATATACATGTTGATGAGATTCACTATGATACATTCATATATGAACATGAGAAAGTTAAATCTGACACTTTTCACAAACTTTCCCTATTTCATTCCTCCTTCCTCCCTCCTCCTTCCTCCCTTTCCTTCCCCTTTGTCTATTCCTCTGAGTTTTTTTCCCCTTATTTGGGTTTAGCTTCCACATATCAGAAAGCACATTTGATCTTTGATTTTTTTGAGACTAGCTCATTTCACAGCACGATGTCCTCCTATTCTATTCATTTGATCTCTCTCAATAGGCACATATTAGAACTTCCAGGGGCTCCTCAGGGTAAAAATTTTAAAGAAACAAGTATCAAACTTTTGCTACAATATGATTATATCTTAACTATACTGCATCACTGAAGTCGTGATTTCAAGTTTATCTTTCCAGCCTCACTCTACCACAGAATTCCACTCTACAGTCCTACTCTCTTCCCTGCACAGGGCCCTACTTCACTACCACCGTGGGCTCCAGATTTCTCTTCTGGCAAGAAGATTCCACCCAATTCCCCACTGCACACAAACATCTGAACTGATGATCCACTTATCATTCCTTTGCCTTGTCCTTCCAAGGCTGCCTTTAATCTTTCATATTCTCTTTCTCTCCTGCCACTTGTTTTATTTTGGTTTGGTTTTTTATTTGTTTATTTTATGCTGTTTCTTTAATTTTTCCCTTAAATTATAAGAATAATAATACTCCTCAACATAAACTCAAATAATATGGAGGTTTCTAAATTTAATTTTAAAAAGTCCCTTGGGTTAGAGATTTGTTCCCCCAAAAGAAACTGTGTATGCAATGTTCAGGTATATCTTTTCTGCATCTATACAACTATATTTGTTTTTTCACAAATTGGAACTTTAAAAATTTTCTCTCCCTTACCTTTTGTCATGCTCACCTAGAGAAAATTTAATTTAAAAAATTAACGTAAAAGAATGAATTTTCTAAATTCATTCCACCCTATGCACTAAGCCATATACATACACATACACGCAGACACACATACACACATATGTATATACACACTTATTTCTTATCCAAAGTACTTTTTTCCACTCTTGCCCAATGTTTTACCATTTCCTTTTCCATTTATGAAGAATGAACACCGTCCAATACTATACTATTTATTTATTTTTCTGACAATGGAAAAAAAACAACAGAAACAAAGTATTCCCAGTGAAACAGAGATAACTCGCTATCTGTCAACATTCCCATATTAGCCGAGGTGAAATAAATAGCTAATAAAATTTAAAACCTCTTTTGGAGATGTATGACAATAGCTTTACCATTTACTTTAGAGCCTTTTAAACTATATTTGGCTTTAATTCACATTTTGCCTCATTTTAACATAAGAATTATAACCATGAATAATAAATAAGAATATTCCCCTCTTATTAAAAAAGCCCTAAACCTAAAAAATCTAAGGTCTTTGACCAGAGATATTTTTATCCAAAGGCTGACTCTTAACTTCTATGTTCACCATTGTACTAATAATGCAATACAGCAGCACTGAAAAGTATCAAAGCAAAGCCCCAAACAATCTACAGACCAAAGAATTTACATTGCTGTGGGTTACCATTATTCACATAAATGTCATCTCCCAAACCCAAAATTGGGATGCTACTTTTGTGACTCTACAAATTTATCTATGATGAAGAGAGACAATGCAAAGTCATATTTCCTTAGGAATGTAGAAAGCCAACAGATATTAACTCTATCTAAAATGCTTGGTTGTCTCGTGTACAGAACTGAAAAGGAAGGATGTTCAAACTCCCAACATCAGCTACTATTTATTGAGCACCTGTAGGGCATATGGTACAAGTAGCCTACAAGGATGGGCTCCACAGGCCATATTAGTTAAAAGTAAAAAATGCTGGCTGTTGCTACATGAAATATACATGAAATTTGACCATATTTTCTATTGATCTCTACTTACACATACATAATAAAGTAGGGTGCTGTGTTTCTTTGAATCAGTAGGGAATGTTTACCTTTAACCCACACTCACTAGACAACAGCTGTTATTCTCTGCAAATATTGACGATACCATGCAACGGTATCTGAAAAATACGACTACCGAATATGTTGTATTGTTATAGGACAGTAAGGAATCAATTCATTTTAATAGCCTCGATTTATTCTAGAGGAAAGATGTAATAATGTTGGTTAAATTAATAGTTAAATCTTTAGATCAGTCAATATAAACGATAGTATAAAATTGTACTGAGGAGTTTTATAATAGATATCTGAAAAGTTTCAAATGTTTTGGCATTTTAAAAAGTGTAAACTCAGTTATGACCCAGAATAATCATCCTTTATTAAGAATGTAGGAGGGAAGAAATTTTGCTGCACTTAAAGTGCAGGATTTTTTGTATTGTTCTTGTTTTGGTATTTATTTATTTATATATTTATTTGTACTGGAGATTCAACCCAAAGATGCTCTATCACTGAGCTAAATCCTCAGCTCTTTTGTCTCATTATGATGCCCAGGCTATCCTCCACTTCGCAATCCTCCTGCCTCAACAGAGTTGTCCTCCGCTATTCCTCTACATCTTGCCCTGTGATGCTCTTTAATTCTCTTAGAGACAAGCAGAGAATGTGCAGCGTAACCAGGCAAACCAGCCACTCAGGTTGCAAAAACAAAGAATTTGCCATGCAATCTGCTGCAGTCACTAGAAAGAAATTAAATCACTCTTCAATGAACTCTTCAAACTGTAGAAAAATGAATTGCTGTAAAAAAAAAAGAGAGAGAGAGACAATAGCACACCCACCAACAGTAAAATAGTTATGATATTTTTTGCCTGAAAATATTAACCAGCATTCTATTGATGGCTACCAAACTGAACTTGTAGTTTAGAAGAAATATTCAAGAAAAAAAAAAAGACATTGAACATCCAAACTACCAACTATTTTTGATAACCCCTTGAAGACTAAATCTGTGGCAGTATTTGTATTGCATGTCATCCCTTCTGGAACCCTGTGATTACAACACCATCTGAAGGTTCTTGTACTGTCTTTGATAGAACTTAAACTTTATAGTTATAGAGAATCTAGGGGTCAGAAAATAAAATGCCTTGCCCAAGGTCATATAGCTAATTAAAGGCAAAAATAGGTAGTAGTATCTACATTGGCTAATTCCTTTATTCCTCAGAAGTGTCGACGAAAAACTGTATTTCAGTTCCCACAGATAAGAACAAGAACACAACAAATGTATTCAGCTCTGCATTCTTCTAGCATCTGAGCTTCACTTCATTCATTAAAAAACAATCCATCACTTTGAACCACATCTTAAAATTGAAAAATTTTCTAGCTCTATATCCTGGTCTTTTATTTTATTAGCATTTTGCATTCTGCATGACCATTACCCCTTAGCAATATACAGTTTAAAAATCTGAACCAAATCCTAGAGAATGAGAGTACCTCAATTTTTACATAAATAGAAGAAAAAAATGAGGGGGTATCTCTCTTTGCCTACCTAAACATAAAATATATTAAAATGCCACTTCTAGAATTTCAAGAGTACACAATTCAAAGGATAATAATAAATGTAAGTCACCAAGTGTTGACATTTCCATGACCTAAGCTTGCTGTATACTGTACCTCCTGCTCACGTCTACTGACATCCAGGAGTAAACCCTAAGGGAGTTGTTTTGAGTGAGGGTTTCTGTATGTCTCTTTGAATAGGAATACAAAGTGACAGAAAAATAACTCAAAATTGCTATAAAATGAATGGTATTTCCAAATGCGCAAGCAAACAACATGCACTTTAATGTAACACATTTCTTCTTATTTGGCAGTAAGTTAAAACATATGTTGTTTGAAGTTTATATAAAATGGATGAAAAGGTGTTATTTGTGTTAAAAATGAAACCAAATTACTAAGTGGTTTAAAATCCTTGGCTTTTATTATCCAAATGTAGCCAGTTAAAAGTAATGTCACTTGAAGAGTAAAAATAAATTAGGGTTAACAGTTACTGGTTTGCTTGTTTTTTGATGAAGGAAATAAACAAAGTAAAAACCTTCAAAAATATGCACTTAGTCATTACAATTTCACAATTTTCTTTAACACAAATCCAAAAAACAAACAACAAAGAAATTTAGTTACCCCTTAAAATCAAGTACAAATATTTTTTTCTTGAAGATTTTTCTTCTATGAATTACCAAAGAAAGAGCTGTCAAAAGCTTAGTCACACTTCAAAAAGGCAAAGTCAATGGCAGCAGGCAAAAATCAGGTGGTCAAAAATGTCTTCATCAACTTGCCTGAAGCGGGCAGGGCTCATAAAAAAGAACAAGCAGCAAAAATCATTATTATTAAATAACTTTTTTATCATTGATTGTTTTTAACATCAACTGGCACTTTGCAAAACTAACACAAACAAGAGTACAGTGCTCTTGAGTTGCTTTTCAAACAGGTTGGAAGAGAAGTTTAGAACTAAAACTTAAAAAGTTTTGTCAGTATATCCAGGGATACTTGTTTTACAAACCTGAAATATGTGATACAAGTGATCTCTCCTAAAGTTCTTATCACTTCTTTAGGACTCAAAATGAAGTCTTTTTGTTTCTGTTGATCATTGCTTAATAGGGCAAAAGTTTATGATACAATATTAGTTTAAAAGCTCAGATAAGATATCCCTATTTTATTTTATAAATAAATATAAATTATTTTTATTTTATAATTATATTTATTTTATAAATAAATATTTTATATTTATAAATAAAAATAGAGAAGCATGTTCTGCTACAATAAATTCTGAAAAGTGGGTACAATGCCTTAAAGGAAAGTCTGTATCTTAATGTACCCTATAAAGAACTGTGCCCCATGTTGAGTGCTGATAAATATTAAACAATAAAACATTTTGTCATGAACTGCATTATCTTCACTGATTGGCATAGATGATGGACCAAGTGGTGAAGGACAAACCCATGAATCATGAATTGACATAATCAGTGACACTGGGTCCAAGGAATATTCATCAAGAGATTCGATGATGATGGTGCTTTTGTCCTAGTTATGTGGGCTAAACACACTTCCTGATGCAAAACACCTGAATTACATTGCTTACCAAGATATTTTTTAAGTTCTATAACATTTTCTTTACATTTTTATCCTTATCTGGAGATAGGAGAAGTTGAGAAACTAAAAAATTTCACAGTTTAGTATTGTCCATTTTGGAAACATATACTGACCATCAAAAAATAGGAAAATAAAAGATACAATTTAAGTTTATGGAAGCTGGTAACAATTTTAAGAGGAAATAAACTATTAATCATAGAATAAACTTCATTTTCAAATATGTTCTGTCTTTGTTAATGTTTTAAATAAATGTTGAAATTCTGGAGTCATTCTTATTTTCTACATGTCAGCATTCTACAGATAGACGAGAATTCAAATGCTTGATAAGACACATAATTTCATTAATCCTCATACAGTTGCTCTGAGAGTTATGTTTATCTCCTGCCTCTATTCTTCAAAATTCAGTGAATAATATAATCTTATTTAAGATCTACACAACACATCTGTTGAACTCAAACTACCAACTAACATTATTACCTTTCAAAAAATGGAAAGCTGGAATCTGTATCTAAGATGAATTGATAATGTTAGTAGAACTGGCATTTAAATTTTAAAAAGAAAGAAAACATTTTCAGAATTCCATCTCTACAAGCTTATGTTATAGTCTCAAAGACTGCTTTACAGTACATTTAAGGCAGTCAATTAATAATAAAACAGGGCCCGGGGCTGGAGAGGTGGCTCAGCAGTTCAGGCGCTTGACATGTGCAAGGACACGGGTTCGAACTTCAGCACCATGTACACAACACAATGTCAGAACAACAAAAACCATGTGAAAAACTGAATAAAATCCATTCTTTCTCTCTCTCACTGTCCCTCTCTTTCTTGAAAACAAACAAACAAACAAACAAGGCCCATTCTGGTTTAGCAGGTGCAATAGGAAAATGAATAGCAGTAAAAAAAAAAAAAGTCTGTGGTCTAGGCCTCAGAGTCACAAAGGACATCAAAAACAGGTTATGTGCAAAGTCACAGGAGATACACTGACATGGCTAATAGACAGACATTCACCATAGAGCACTATGAATTAATATTTTTATAAATTATGCAGTTTTCCCATGAATATCTCAATTAAATTGCTTTCTATACCGAAAGAATATTTTATTAAATTAAGACATTTAAAACATTTCAAGTGCTCGCTTCAGCAGCACATGTTCTAAAATTGGACCGATTCAGAGAAGATTAGCATGGCCCCTGCACAAGGATGACATGCAAATTCGTGAAAGATTCCATATTTTTTTAAAACATTTTTCAAAATTTTTGTGACCCTGTTTTTAGCATTTTCTTCATTTTTAAATATACTGGAAATCAGTCATACACCCAGAAGCTAAGCATGGAAGTGGTGGCCTGCCCCAGTAAGAAGTATTTTATCATTGGCATTAAAAAAAAAGAATTCCCCCCACATGATAAGAATTAAAAACAGATCAACTTCCTATTTTATTTTATTCTCTAACACACTTCTTGCCCTAGAATATACCTCTCCCAGTGTCACCTTCAGCTGTTGGAATGTCTTGCCAGAAATCTAAAAAAATAAACCTCGTTACAATCTCTGGCATATCTCTACTTACTTATTCTCATGTGACTTCATTACTGTTTCCTTCTCTTCCTTTTCCTCCTATTTGTTCTGTTTTAAGCACTGATTTTTATGAAGCAAATAGTACAGCTGAATTTGGATCTTATTGAAATTTAGGCTTGAGTAAGTAAAAATAAAGCTAAAATACTGCATCCAGTAAAATAGTGTTCTCAGGACGGTGATACTCATGCACTCAAAATCCAAAACACTTCAACATGAAGATAAATCTTCAGAGCTTTTAGTTTCCAAAAAATGGTGAAAATTAAACAAGTAAACACTTTTGGAATAGTCGGATTCAAGAGCACCTAACTAGTGCAAAACAGCCTGCATGTTTTTCTTTTTCATTCAACATATCTGTGTGAAAGAGGATTTTTCAAAATTCTCTACATTAAAAGCAAAAAATAATAATAAAATCAAATGTAGTATCTGGCATGAAGATCCAACTATAAAACACCGGCCTTATATTAAATTATCATATATGTGATAAAAGTTTTTTTAAAACACTGTTGCCATTGAAAGTATTTTCTGGCTCAGCGGTTACAGTGCTTGCCTGGCATGCTGCACAAGTACGAGAGTTCAAACCCCAGCACCACGTACACAATGAAGTCTCAGAGCAACGAAAGCCATGTGAAAAACTAAATAAAAATTGTTTCTGTCTTCTCTCTCCCTTGCTGTCCCCTCTTTCTTTAAAAAAAAAAATGTATTTTCTAACTTCATTTGAAGTTGGATTTTTCTCATTCTTTTCGCAGAAATATAATTTCTCTAATATAGTCATTATTTTTTTTTTTTTTTAAGAGAGAGGGACAGTGAGAGAGACAGAGAAAGGGAGAAACAACTTTATTGAGTTTTTCACATGGCTTTTGTTGCTCCAACACTTAGTTGTGTACGTGGTGCTGGGGTTTGAACCAGGGTCCTCGTGCTTGCTAGGCAAGCGCCGAAACCGCTGAGCCACCGCTCCAGCCCAGTCATTATTTTTTCTAATCTGTTAGTTTCCAGAGCATAATTTTCACAACTGCTACTTAACTAGAAAATAGTTTTAAAGTTTTATTTGTTTTTCCATCAATTTTAATTCAAGTATTATAATCTGCTATTATATCTGATTAATTTATTTTGGAGTTCTACCATCATAATACAAAACCATCATAACACAAAATGTATCCACGGACAAATAAATCTGAAAACCACTGCACTAGAAGAAGTGTTTTAAAAACCTTCCATAGGGATTGGGGATTTAGCTCAGTGACAGAGCGCTTACCTAGCCTGAGCAAGGCCCCGAGTTCGGTCCTCAGCCCTGCGGGCAGGGGCAACCTTCCAAAATTAAACAGTAGAGCAAAACAAGATACCAGCTTAAATTTAGAAAAATAAACCAAAATTATGAAATACTTAATAAAAGAAATCTAATAAAACTGTCTTTTCTAATTTGTAATCAGTATCCTTGAGTTTGAAAATGACTAGAGTCCACATTTAATGCTGATGCAATTAAACATAAGTTATTAATAATAAAGTAAAAAAATTCCAAATGATAAGCTGGCAAATTAACATATTTTACTGCCCTAAAGAAAGACATTTAATACATATGGAAAATGTGGCTTTTGGAGACCTAATGCCATTAATATTGTTATGAGATATATATTTCGTGCCATTCTTCCATATGTCTAAATTATTTGCACATAATTATATATGAAGAGGCTTAATTTTAGAACTCCCTTACATACTAAGGAAACTTTTACAAAGCTAGTATGAGTAGGAAGCAGAAACTACTCAACAGCCATGAGCCATGAGTGCTGAGATATCAAAAAATACCAAAAAGCATTTAAAATCTGGCCCATCAGTCATGAATGTGAAAATCTACCTATGGAAACAGAACTGCTTCACTGGAAGATATGGTATTAAAGCCTTTAGAAAAAGTGACAACTGGAACCACTGGAGAGCCACTGTATAGACAACGGGTGAACTTTTCAATGAAAAAAGTCCTTATAGTCGTCTATCCATTTGAATGCAGAGTGATGAAATTCAAGCACTTGCATCATTCACAAACGTCTTCCTGGGACTCAGCTTGTGCTGTGATTGCTTTCACACAGCAACCAATACAAAAGGAAGAATTTCCTTTGTCTTTACTCTTAGTTGTCTGATGTAGGCATTGCCATTAAATTCACAGTTTATATTTATGGTGGTATAGAGACATCTGCTCTCATGAATCCAATGCCAAAAATTCACTTTTTGAAAGCAATTAATTTGACAAAAAGCATATCAATGTAAAAATATGAACTTTAACCTAGTTTCTCTATTTGATTATAATTATCACTATCATCCATATTTCAACCCTGTATAATAAGGAAATACCCAAGACTCAAAATATTTGAGAAACTATTTATAATGACTTTGTTCTAAAGTTCTTTTTTTAGTTGTAAATGATTCAAGAGCAACTTCAATTTATCTCTAAGCTCTGTGTAATCAGGAAAAAGATTGATTTCACATGCTTTGGAGTACATCAGGACAAGCACACTCCTGCTTTAAGAACACCCTGCCTTTAAATGTTTGCTTTATCATAAAACTTAACTGCAGCAACAAAAAAAGGCAAGCGCCTACAAAAAGTGTTCCTAATCCCTCATCCAAATTTTCATCAAATCTATCAAAAAATAGTTAAAGACAGGCACCTCTCATGTAATGAACACTTAACTTGCAAACATTAATTCATGTACTGTTTTATTCAGTACCAGGCCCTCTGCTGGGCACTGGAGTTTGAATTACAAATAAGACAATGTCACCCTTTCAAGAATCTGCCTAAGTGTCTTGGATGATACACCAAAAGGATTAGTACCATGGGAGCATTAAAGAAAGGCACCTGGCCCAAAGTGAAGGGCCAGAGAAGGCTTTCTGGAGGAAGTAATATCTGTGCTGATCAATGCCTGCTCAAAACTCATTATCTGTAAGCTCTCCGACTATAGTTCCTAAGCTCACCAACAATCAGACTCATTAACACTATCCCAGATGAATGAAGAACCATGGCCCACAGAACCTCACAGCATTGAAGCATCCTATGATCAACGTCTGTATGTACTATGGGTTTGTGCTAAGTTATTTATTTATCTTGCCTGTGAACCACTTCCCCTGAATCATGAAAAGCACCTCTAGAGCTTATCCACATTCTGGACAGCTTTTCATGCTTCTATTTGAAAAGCTTGGAGGGGGAAACTCCTGTCACCTTTTTAATTTAACTTTTTGTTGAAGTACAACATACATACAGAAGGGTGAGGAAATAAGATCATAGCTGAAAGAATTATGACAAAGGGAATATATTCACATAATCATCACCCAGCGTATGAAATGGAACATTACCAGGACCCCTGAAGCTTCCCTTGTGCCCCTTCTTTCCTCCTAGATATAACCATTAGTCTGATTTCTAACACAGCAGATTAGTTTTGCCATCCTTTAAATTTGTATAAATGGAATCACATAGGATGCATTGTTTTGAGTCTCTCATTTTTTGCTCAACATTATATTTCTGAGATTCATACAAGATGTTGCGTGTAGAAGTAGTTGATTCATTTTATTTGCTCCAATGGTATTCTTTCTTTTTTTTTTAAGAAAAAAAATCAATTTTTATTTATTTTTTTGTCTGACCTTTGTTTCTCCAACACTCAGTTGTGCATATGATCCTGGGGTTCGAACCTGGGTCCTCACGCATGTCAGGCAAGTGCTCCAACCACTGAGTCACCACCTCAGCCCCTCCAATAGTAGTATTCTATAAAATATAAATATACCCCAACTTATTTCTCTATTCTAATGCTGATGGCCATTTGGATTATTCCCAGTGTTTAACTATCATGAAAAATAGTGTGATGGGGCTGGAGCAGTGGCTCAGCAGTTTTGGCACTTGCCTGGCAAGCACAAGGACCCGGGTTCAAACCCCAGCACCATGTACACAATGAAGTGTTGGAGCAACTAAAGCCATGTGAAAAACTAAGTAAGGTTGTTTCTCTCTTTCTCTCTCTCACTGTCCCTCTCTCTTTAAAAAAAAAAAAAAAAGAAAAATAGTGTGAATATTCTTGTATGTCTTTTGGTGCACAAATACACACATTTCAGTAGGCTCTACTGCACCTGAGAGTGAAATTACTAATGACATGGTACATACATGTTCAGCTTTAATGACACTGCCAAGCAGTATTCCAAAATGGTTTTACCATTTTCAGTAGTTGCGCAGATGAGTTGCAGCAGCTTGGCATCCTTATCAGCACCTGGTTTGTCCGCCTTTTTAATTTTAGCCATTCTGTAGGGGATGCATAACATCCCACTGTGGTTTTGATTTGCATTTTCCTGGAAACTACTGAGGCTTACTATCATTTTGTACATTTTTCATTTGGATAGCTTGTTTATGAAATGCCTATTCGTATCTTTTGCATTTGTAAAATTAGGTTCTTTTTCCTTTGGTTTGTAAGAATTCACTACATATTTCAGAAACCAGTCTTTAGTTACAGGCATTGCAAATATCTCCTCCTACTTTGTAACTTGCATTTTCATTTTCTAAACAATGTCCTTCAGTAACAGAAGTTCCTAATGATAATGTAAACCAACTTATCAGACTTTTCTGTATGATTATGTTGGTTGCCCTTTTTAAGAAGTTATTGCATATCCTAGAGTCATGAAGACACTCTTATACATTTGTTAAGAACTTTACTGTTTTACACTTCATGTTCAGATTTATAATTCACTTGGGATTGATATTTGTATATGGTGTAAGGTAGAGGATTATGCCATTTTTTTCTCTAAGGCTATCCTATTGGATCAGAATGTTTTATCAAAACTACCACCCATGTCCACTGTTCTGCAGTGCCACCTGTTACTAAATCAAGTTTGCATGTACGTGTAAGTCTATTTGTAGACTCTTCTATTTCTTTAGATTCTCATCAATCTTTATAGCCACACTACATGATCTAAGCTGCTGTAGCCTTATAATAAACCTTGATATATGGTAGTATAAATTTTCAAACTTCTTTTCTTCAAGATTATCTTGACCATTTTCAGCATTGCTGTGTAAATATTAGAATCATAAACCTTCGGTGTTATCCATCTCCATTTCTGCTCTGCTGATAATACCTGATCTGCCTTCCTTCTAATAGCCTCAGATCAATTTGAAGTATAGTTCTCCCAATTAGAACTTCTTTTAATTGGTGCATTATAGTTGTACATAATGATGAGATTTGTTGACACATATTCATAGATGCACACAATACAGCAATATAATTTGCCCAATATCCCCCCTCCCAGTACTACCCCACCTCATTCCTCCCATCCCCTGGTCCCTTGCCTCTCTTTCTGGAGTATACATTTCTTCTAGTATACCCAAGTATAGTAATATAATTCTTATACCTATGAAGAACATTTTTTATATACATGAAGACAGTATATACAATGAGACAGTATACAATGACCCCCAAAGCACAGAAGTAAAAGGAAAAATCAATAAATGGGATGTCATCAAATTAAAAAGCTTCCTCATAGCAAAGGAAACAAGAGTGTAAAGAGACAACCTACAGAATGGGGAAAAAAATCTTTGCCTCCTGCACCTCAGACAGAGCACTAATATCCAGTATACACAAAGAACTTAAAACATTTAACACCAAAAAAATAAATAACCCACTAAATAAATGGGCAAGAGAACTAAATAGACACTTCTCAAATGAAGAAATACACATGGTCCCCATTAGAACTTAAACATTCATTTTGGCAAAGAAAACATGGAGTACCAGCATGAAATGTTTAAGAGTAAAAGGCTCACGAGAAGCAAGTCTGTGATTCTTGGAAACTTGCCTCCGACCCTTACAGATTTTGCAAGGAAACTTTGTATGTGTTCTGGGGACTGAATCCAGGGCTTCACACATTCTAATTGTACCTTCTACCTCTAAGCTATAACCATAACTACATGAAAAAAATATATATTGTATATATATGTTACATATTTTATACATTATATACAAAATTACATATTAAATGAGGCAATTATTTGTATTGCTCTTGAAATATATTTATAATTGTCAGCATTATATACTTCTAAAATTGTAGGGAATATTCATAAGTTCTATTCATATCACCCTTTAAAATCAATGGGAATCACAACATTGTTAGAATTTTAAAATGCAAAGGGTCTTCAGGGATCACTCCTTTTTCTTTTCTTCTTTTTTAAACAGAGAAAGAAAGAGAGAATCAATTTTATTTAGTTTTTCATGTGACTTTTCTTGCTCTGACACTTCTTTGTGTATATGGTGCCGGGGTTCAAACCTGCATCCTCATGCATGCCAGGCAAGCGCCATAACTGCTGAGCCACTGCTCCAACCCCAGATTATTCCTTTTTTGTTAACCCCAGTATCTTAAACTCTTCTATGCTGCTATAACAGAATAGGACCGAGTAATTTATAATGAATAGAAATTTATTTGACTCATGTTTCTGGATTCTGGGGAGTCCACAATCAAGGGATAACATGTAGTGAGGGTCTTCTTGCTGTGTCTTAACATAGCAGCAGCATCCCAGAGGGGAGGGAGAGAGCAAGAGATCAAATCCACAGCCTCAAGTCCTTTTATAATTGGCATTAATCCATTCATGAGGGTAGGGCTCTCCTAAGCTAAATACCTCCCATTTGGTTCGTCTCTCAACACTGTGCCATTAAAAATTGAGTTTCTAGGGGCTGGAGCAGTGGCTCAGCAGTTATAGCGCTTGCCTGGCATCTTTAAAAAAAAAAAATCAAGTTTCCAACACATGAGTTTTGGACACAGCATGCAGTTTTGCTTGAGTATCCATTTTTAAAATGATCAATTTCTTGTGTCATTATTTTTACATTATTATGAATACTGCAATAGTAGTATTTTCCCCTAGAATTTCAGGTACATGATGGCTGTCATAGGTTCTTGTGCTATGTATTCTCCAATACCCACCTTATATCAAACTTTAGAAGTAAAATAGTATAAATGAGAAGTTAAAAACTTATGATTCCAGGACTGGAGCTGTGGTTCAGCAGTTACGGTGCTTACCAAGCATGCACAAGGACACGGGTTCAAACCCCAGCACCACGTACACAATGAAGTGCAAGAGCAACGAAAAGCAGGTAAAAAACTAAATAAAATTGATTCTCTTTCTCTCTCTCTCTCAAAACAAAAACAAAAACAACAACTTATGATTCCAGTTGAACTGTGCCGTCAAGAAGTTATAATCACTGGTATACAGACTTACAACACACAAGAGAGCAATTATACTGCCTATGTTTAACATATTACATTAACTACATAAAAAGTTTAAGGCTAATACAGTCCATTAGACTACAATGGATTTGAGGACAAAGACTACAGGATCCTTATGCATTAAAAAAGTAAAGCTCAATAACTGTGAATGAATTCATGAGTAATTCATTTTGATTTTATCTTTATTTTTCTGAAAGGAGCCAGGCGTAGAGGTACACGCATATAGTCCCAGATGCTCGGAAAACAGGCAGGAGAATCACTTGAGCCCAGACGTTCAAAACCAGTCTCAAAAACACAGCAAGACCCTGTCTCAAAAAGATCTTTTTAAAATAAAAGTCTATTTATTTTTCTGAAAAGACATAAGAGAGACTAACAAAAAACTACTTAAGTTGAATGGGAAGTTGACTTTAAATGTTAAGTAAGGAACTCAAATTTCCCATTCAGCTTTGTCTCCCTATACTGACTGAGGGTGACATACCCATTTAAGTACGAGAGTAGATAGGGCTGGTGAGTCATGCCTGAGAGGGAACATGTCAGGTGCAGGGGACTTCATTCTATTCTTCTGAGCCAACACATGTGTTGCCCACAGCATGCATGCTATATATACTTGTTGATTTCCTTAGAGGGCACTAAAGCTACAGCACTGGCATCATAATTTTTTATGATCAATTGGTGCCTTCGTTGAAAATGTTAACTTTAACTACAACCTGATTTTACGTGCCCACAGCTCAAAAGACCCCTTTTGTGGGTCATAGAACTAGATGTATGTGAAGATAATGTAGATTATATGAAGAGAGAAAATAATTCTCCCAACATACTGGTATACCTGGCATGCTTATGATGCTAAATTACATTTCCAATGTTCATTCTCCCCTCTACAAAAAGAAACATGCTCATTAATAATACCAAATGGGGATTATACAGTCTCAAGCCTACGAAAAGGAGGTTCTCCCAGGATGAATAATAAGACCATTTCTACGGTCCAGAAATTCAGAGAAGGTCACTGAGAAAAATGTGCCAGAGGCCCTGATATTTCAAATTATATTGCTCAGAATAGAACTATGCATATGAATAGTATCTTAATTAAATATATAAAAATAATATACTTACTCAAATATACACAATTAATATTAACAAACTCTCACTTATCTGGAAAACAAGCAACCAGAAATTTTAATCATAATCAAATTCTTTCCCCTATAAGCAGGATTCTAGAATATCAGTAGATGCTCATAATAATAATTATTAGACTAAAAATCCCAATAGGGCTCCTGAATAATTTTTTTAGTAGCAATTATTTTTAGTGTATAATAGGCCTTCTGTATCTTTGGGTTCTGCAAATTTAAAATATTCAAGGAGGAAAAACTGTCTGCAACTGAACATGTACATCTTTTTTTTCTTGTCTTTCTTCCCTAAACAATACAGTCTGATAAATATTTACATTATATTAAGTATTATAAACAATCTAGAGAATAAAGTATATGGGAGAATATGCAAATACTATACCTTCATACATCAGGAATTTGAGCATCTACAGATTTTGGCATGAGTGGGGCTCCTGGAACCAATCCTCTGCTGATACCAAGAGACACCTATGTGTTTAAAATTAAGTTTATCTTATGCTAATATTTACCAAATTGTTCACATCCACAATATATATACATGGATCAAAGGTTACATAGAAAAATCCAATTGGTGAGAAAATTCCATTCACTGCACATTACACAGACTCATGAGTTTATTACATCTGCTACTTTCTCAAATTCAGCCATATTAGTCACTGGGCCCTCTTCTGCAAGTCTTTTTCTATCAGTCTATCATACTATTCTAAGTCCTAAAATTCCCCTCATAATATATGAGATAATGTTATCCTATTCTTTCAAATATATGAACAGTTTCTGTGAACATCTTTTAGGTAATATTTTATTAATATTATTAAATTTAGAGAAATTAAATATGTACTCATTTTAAAATAAATCAGGAGAAGTTTCAATTTGGGTTTTATACAATTTGGGTTTTAATGAATCTAAAATATTTGTTTAATCATATATTTCATCTCCTTTTTCCATATATATCATGGCTAAAATTTTTTTACTTTGATTTTGAAATTAATGTACATTTCCAATGCTAAAAACAAGTCCAAGGTTTCATCATTTATGATTCATCTAAGCTTTTCCATTCACTAAAATGATTTTACTTACAAAAAGTAAATTATCAATTTTAACATTAGGGAATATCTTATTAAATAGCCATATGAATGCACTGAAGGACATATAGCATTTTACTAAAATACTTCAAAAAATTTACAAACTACAGCAAAGGGATCATCTTTAAATGTTCACAATTTACATAAGCTAACATAAATTAAAATTGTTTTTAACATAGTGTTCTGAAAGAGAATTGCCAAAAAAAAAATTATGGAAGTTACGTTGTGTCATCTGGGTTGAGTAACTGCCTAAACGTCTTTAAAGAGAAAACACAATCCTTGGAGATACCCTGAAGAGCTTGCCTGAAGTGATAGATTTTGGCTATTCAGCTAGCTATTCTAAAACAACAGCAAGGACAAAAATATATTTTGTATGTAATTAAATTGTCATTTTGCCTTCAAAAATAGATTTTATATGAATATTTAATATTAAAAGTATTAAAAAGTAGAGTGTTTTTTTTTTTTTTTTGCTCCCAGTAGCTGCTTTAGAAACACCATTTGTCAAGTAGCACACAATGCACAAAAAAAGTATTTAGAGCATGTAAGGTTCCTAGCAAACTTTTTGCTTTTGCAATTCTGCTTCCTTTCTAACCTACCACATGCAATATGGAAGTATCCCAGTAACACGCATTCTTTTTTATGAAAAACTGAACACATAGTTGAGTAACTGTTATGACGTAATGATAATAGAAAGGCTTAGGCACATATATTCTACTTACTACATTTCCTTTATCTACAAGAAATGTGTAAATGCATCAGTGTACATGATATGTAAAATGCACATAACTATATGTTTTAATTTGAAATAGTTCAACACTGTATGCAAATAATAAAATAAATCTGTTTTTAAAAGATTCCCTTCAAAATATATTAGAATACTCATGCATTTCAGTTAATTTACTACTCTAGTTATCTGAAGTAAAAAACAAAAACAGCCTAGGTTCTTTAAATTTAAAAGATATGATTCTCAGATTTCATATTAATTTGAATAAATTATCATGTTAAAGTTTCCAGATAATTAATCTGAATAGAAAGACAACAGTTGCTGATTTTTTTTTTGAGAGAGAGAGAAAAAGAAAGAAAATCAATTTTATTTGTCTGGTTTTTATTTCTCCGACACTTAGTTGTGTATGTGGTGCTGGGGTTTGAACCCAGGTCCTTGCACATGCCAGGCAAGCGCTCCAACTGCTAACCCACTGCTTTAGCCCAGTTGCTGAATTTTTGAATAAGTGCTTTCTGCAGTAGGCTTACACGTTACTTGAACCAAAAAACAAACAAACAAAAAAGTTTCATTTAGGATATTGCAATTCCTTGAAATAAACAAAAGAACTGGCAGGGAGCAGAGTTTTAATAATCATTTTTACCACTAAAATGGAGTGAATGACAATCTGTATATCTAAAATTTATTTTAGATAGGTGGAGGAGATGTATGTGTTCACACACACAAGTGACCAACCAAAGTGACATGGACTCTGCTTCTTCTCTGAGGCAAAAGGTGAGTTGCTCCGAGAGTACTTACTTTCTCAGTTCTAAGTTGAACAAATCACAGTAATATGGAAAACTCCTTTTTATTAAAGACAGTTACAAAATCACTCTTTTTATAGGTGCTACAATTTGGTTCAAAGCCTACCAGAAGTTGAATGAGGATGCTCTTAAACCATTAACCACTCAGCTCCTGAGCAGGAGGAAAATTATGCTTGTATAGATAGCAACTAGGATTTCCTTCTCGAGATTCCAGCAGCAGTCAAAATTAACAATGGATTATTCTTGTAATTGGGGTGGAGGGCGAGGACGCTGGGGGAATAAAGCAGAGGTTGCAACATCTCTTTCCCTCAGATTACCCAAAGATTTATGCTTCCTAATGTAACATCATAAAATTACGGCTGTTAACACTTGTTTGGGACATGATTTCAAATACAAAATGGAACTTAAAAAGAAAGATAAGCCACTTAAATATTAAAATGGAAACTTAAAACTAATGGTAATTTTCTCATGTATCTCATTTCAAAGAAGAGCCCTTACAGTATAAAGATCCCATGAGTTCATGACAGCTTTATTCTTAGACCCACAAATCGAGCTATTGTTACGCTCTGAAGCTGTAGGAACTGCTGCCACCTACAGGATCTACACAATAGTGCAGTGTTTTACTCAGCACTACCCTCTATTGGGGACAGAAATGTGCTAAATGTGTAAGCACTTTTCTAAACAGCAGGTGGCCTCACTTTTGCTACAGATTTACCTCAAAGACGTTGGTTTAAAAGCTTTTTCGTGTTTTGTAAAATAAACTCCAACTTCTGCCTGAATTTAAAGTTGCTAGATGATTTGACAGGTAAAAACCCACAGCCTGAACTCTGCAAAATTCATGTTCATAAACACAGTTTCAAAGTCCTTGCCCCAGTCACTAATCTGATCTTACTTAGTACCATGTGGTACCCACTAAATCACAAAAGACGGAGCTACTCTGCTGAGACTCAGTGCAAAGGAACATAATCAAGGAAAGCTCCTTACCTCAATTGCTCTAATCTTTCTAGAATTTACAACACTCTGTATTGAAATAACAATAAAGTTACAGTTTCTTAAGATATTCTTATGTAATATTAAGCAAACCCACCCATTTTTTAAAATTTTTTATTTTTGAACAGCCATACAAGTTTTTAACAAAATAATATAAAATGTGTACATATTCTGGATATTGCAATTACCCCCAGGAGTGCCCCCCCCAATTACCCTCCCTTAACCTGCCCTTCCCCTTCCCACTATATCTCTAAAAAAAAGTATTAGGTTGTAAAACATTACATCTTATCTGGATTTAACACATGCTAATAGACCAACTTTCTCA